>CATIWJ010159769.1:0-31280 GCA_949640765.1 Croton laevigatus | reverse complement strand
TAAAATAGAAAGTGTTGCATTGGAGATGAAAATTTTAAAGTGGGTGTGTGTTCATAGATATTTGTGCACATTTCTTCTCACACTTTCTATTGCTAGTGCCATGTCAGCTCCAATCCACAATAGGGTTGGAGATGCTCTAATGCTGTTAACATATTCCACCATTTTACCCCATGCGGTCTTTTCCATAGCAAATCTGTGTGCTCTATCATTCTTAGAAACGGATATGCGAGATAGGCGAGAAGCTCGTACACCGAAAAATCTTTGCTAAATCTTATTTCCAGCCACAAATCATTTTCTCCATGTGATTTTTCATTGAAAATATGTGCTCCTCCATTCTTAGAAACGGAAATGTGAGGACAAGCTTTGCAAATTGTACAGCCGAAGATCATTCAACACCGGAAATCTTAGCTATATCTTATTTTCAGCCATAAATCTTAGCGAATCCTATAGTACAGTGCCGGAAGTATTCAATCCTTCCAAATTCTCCGATGGATATACACATATTCCATGATACATACAAAAAATATATATTTTCAAAAGTACAAATATAGAAAATACATATATTTTCCATGATGCATACAGAAAATATATATTTCCAGAAGCACACATAGGAAATACACATATTTTCATGTTGCATACAGAATATATATATATTTCCATAAGCATGTATAAAAAAAAACACATTTTTTCATGATGCAAACAGAAAATATACATATTTTCAAAAGAACGTATAGAAAATACACATATTTACACTGGTTCTATCTCTCAAATTCTTTAGTATTTTCAGTGACAACACCAAATCAATCAACATTGGTTCGTTTTCCGACTGAAATCAAGTACAGAGGCTAAAACTTGTTGTTGGTCGAAAATTATCTGATTATTTGCGAAAATCACCGAACTAAGTTGTTGAACAGTTCCTTGGTTGGAACTCGACAACCAATGGACTGCAGCAATTGGTTATTGGCGATGGCAAACATCAGCATTTTTAGCTTGAGTTGGTTGTTGTTAGGGGTGCAAATGAGTAGAGCGACTCAATGCTCAACTCGTTAAATGCTCACTCAAGCTCACTCGTTTAATAAACGAGTTGAGCTCAAGCTCAATTTTTTAGCTCGTCAAATAACGAGCTGAGCTTGAGCTCAATTTTTGAGCTCGTCAAATAATGCTCAGCTCGTTTGTAATTTTATGTGCAAATGAGTCGAGCGGCTTGCGAGCAGTTCAGTGCTCAACTCGTTAAATGCTCGTTCGAGCTCGCTCATTTTCGAGCTCGTTAAATAAACGAGTCGAGCTTGAGCAAGCTAATACTTAGCTTGTTTGTAGCCCTAGTTGTTATCGATCTTCAGGAGACAACCGGTGTTTAACGTGGGTGAGAGAGCTCTTTTAGAAATAAAAAACTGCAAGCAAAAGGGAGGTGAAACTAGTAAGACGATATGGAGAGTAAGAGTCGTGAGCATTTAATGTCGTTAAAACATCTGTAGAGGCAGTTTGGGATTATTTTGGTTATTAAGGTAATATTTAGCTAATTTTGTATCTTCATTGACATTTACTAATGTGTGCTTTCTAAATATTGACATTTGTTAAGTTAAAATTTTTTTAAAAAATAACTTAACAAATGTCAATATTTAGAAAGCACATATTAGTAAATGTCCCTTCCACTACTATCAATAAACTTCAAGCACGTTCTACTCCTTATGTATTTTTGGGGTATCTTTCTAATCAATGTGGCTATAAAGTGTTTTAAGTTATCCAATAACAAAATTATTACTTGTCAACATGTAATTTTTTATGAGAACATTTTTCCTTTTGCTAATATATGTGAATCGAATAAACGTGATTATAATTTTTTGGATGATGGTTTTTCTTCTTATACGATTCACTATCTCCAAAATTAAACCTCACCTTCCTTTTAAACACAGCGTACCACAAATCAACCAGACCGCCCACCTTCTTTTACAGCCCAACCTACAATTTTTTCCTCACCAACACCACTATTATCAGACTATCATGTGGCCCAGCATTCCCACGCTGACCCACATCAAAATCATAGCCCTGATCAACCCCTAAATACTACTCCACATGTTGACCAACTTCATCCCACTCTAAATTCTAACCAGACCATTCCAATTTCGACCTAGCGTCCGATAACTCGCAGCCAGCATGGAATTTATATGCCCAATCCAAAATATAAGCATGCTTAAGCTTATTCTACCACAATTACAAAATCACCTCTTTCCTGTAATCCGTTGGCTGCCCTTCATGACCTAAATTGGAAATTGGCTATGGATAATGAATTCAATGCTCTTATTAAAAATAAGACGTGGGATTTGGTGCCCCATACACCTGATGTGTGGATTTTTACTCATAAAGAAAAGTCTGATGGTTCTTTTGAGAGGCGTACAGCTCGTTTTGTAGGTAATGGTAAGTCTTAATAGGTTGGCATTGATTATGGAGAAACTTTCAATCTAGTGGTCAAACCGACGACTACTCGAACAGTACTCAGTCTTTTCTTGTCCAAATATTGGCCAATTCATCAGTTGGATGTAAAATATACTTTTTTGCTTGGTGAGCTAAAAGAGACAGTATATATGCATCAACATATGGGTTTTAAAGATCATGTGCATTCAGATTATATCTGTTTACTGCGGAAATCTTTGTATGGACTTAAGCAAGCCCTCTGCACCTGGTATAAGAGGTTTTCTGATTTTGTTTCTCACATTGGTTTCACTAACAATAAATTAGATAACTCTCTATTTATTTATTAGAAGGGATCTAATATGGCTAACCTATTGCTGTATGTTGATGATATTATCTTGACTGCTTCTTCTAATAATCTGTTTAAATCTATCATGGATAATCTTAGCTGTGAGTTTGTAATAAGGGACTTGGATTCTTTGAATTATTTTCTAGGTTTCAATGTCACTCATCACAAGGGTGGCTTGTTTCTATCCCAGCGTAAATATGGTATGGTCTCCTGCAAACCAACTCGTACTCCAGTTGGCACTAAACTGAAGGTCAGTGCTACAATGGGTAGTTTGTATGATGATTCGACAAAGTATCGTTGCCTTGCATGTGCTATCTAATATCTCACCTTTATAAGGCTAGATATCTCGTATGATGTCCAATAGGTTTGCCTACATATGCATGGCCCCTGGATGAGCATATGAATGCTCTTAAGCGTATCATGGGGTCAGGGCACTTTACATCTTGGTTCACATCTTTATCCTTCCTTAGTTGCTAGTCTTGTGTCCTATACTGATGCTGACTAGGGAGGTTGTCCTGCTACTAGACGACCCACGTCAGGATATTGTGTGTTTTTTGGGTGATAATTTGATCTCATGGTCGTCAAAATGCCGACCTACTCTATCTTGTCCTAATGTAGAGGCAGAATATAAGGGGTGGCTAATGTTCTTTCTAAGTCCTATTGGATTCGTAACCTTCTGTTGGAACTACATTGTCCTGTTAGCCAAGCTACATTGGTTTATTGCGACAATATTAGTGCCATTTATCTTTTTGGGAACCCTATTCAATATCAGCGCATGAAGCACATTGAAATGGATATTCATTTTGTTATAGAAAAAGTTGCGCGTGAAGAGGTTCGTGTTTATCATGTACCTTCTCAGTATCAGATTGTGGATATTTTCACTAAGGGGTTGCCCCTTATTTTATTTGAGGATTTCTGGAATAGTCTCAGTGTTCGTGCTCTTTCCGCTTTGACTGTGGGGCTGTGATAGATTATAAAAACAATGTAAATATCTTTGTATTAATAGTGGCCTAATTGTCTAATTTGTAGCCTAATTAGTGGCCTAATTGTAAGCTTTGTAACAACTGGATAAATCTGTATATATTATGTGATCAAGGAATGAAAGACTCATAAAATTATATCCTTTCATGAATGTATTGCCTTAAGGAAGGTGCAGAAAAGGTTGTATCAATGTCGTGTTTCTACCCAGGGATGTGTTTTATGGACTCTCAATTAGTAATCTATGCTTATTTTCTTCTACTTTAGACTTTTGAAAATTTGGTTGTATGCTTAAGGATTGTTGGTTATTACTTAAGGATTGTCAATTTTTACTTTTAAAGTGTACCAATGAAAATGTTTGTTGGATATCTAGGCAAGTGAATGAGGCGACTTATTTTTTAGCTAGAACATTTTCTTTCTATGCTAATCTAATAATTTGGAACTCGGTTTTATCAATGTTTTCGTATTCTTATTAATGAAGTTTCCGGAAAGATTTAAAATAAAAATTATTGTATTTTTTATTTATAAATGAATTTAATATATTTAAAATAACAAATTTAAATTTTAAATTTTAATTTTATTTGATTAAATTTATAAATGAATTTCGTTAAAATTTATTACCATATATTATTTTCAAAATGTTTTATAAATATAACGTCAAAATATATCTTACGAATTGCAAATTATTTTGAAATTAAGGGCCTTAAGTTCAACCTTATTTTTAAGGATGCAATTTTGGAAAATATTTGCAAAAAGAAAAAAAAATCTTATCCAAATCTGTAATGTTTTCCCTTTTGGCTCTTTCTATTATTTTTATTTTTCAAATTTTTGGCCTTTACAATACGAGAATAGTCTAGCCCCTTTCCAAGTTTTTGGACTAACGTAACAGCTGTGGAAATCTCGTCTTATGACAACAAAACAAAAAAAGGAAAACGACAGATAAAGTATGTAAACGACCTCGTAGATTGTATTTGACCGGCAGTTACATAAATCGTCTGGGAAGTTTACAAAATGGCGCCCCACATTGTACGCGTATTTAGATCACTGGCTAACAGAATGACACGTGTTGACAGGTGTTGCAAATTCTATGAACCGATTTATCAAGCATACTTTCAGTTCTATTTCTGGAATCACCGTTGGCTGGCCTAGAACGGCTTTGCCAGCCCCATGATGAGATAAGATGGGGTTCAAATATGTCACATCCAAATCATCATTTTTCTTTCGACCTTTTCTTTTTAAGGGCAGTAGTGCCAGTCGTCTGGCAGTAATTGTTTTATTTTCTCCGCTCGCGCTATAAATTATTTATATTAAATTTTAAAATTAATTTTAAAAATTACAGTTTATTAAAATTAATTTTATATAATTTTAAATTTTATAATTTTTAATATTTTATATTTAATTTTCAATACACAATTAAATTATCTGAATTATAGACTATTAAAATTAAATTCAAAACTCTATATAGACAATTTATTGTTTAAGTAAAAAAAAAAGGAAAAATAAAAATAATGCTGCGGGTTTGCCTTTACCCTTCTTTTAATTGAGTTGCAATGTTCAGCTTTCAAAGAATTAGAATTTTAAATTTCACAATCCCACAACCTATAACCATTCATAAAACTTCATTTTTTCCACATCTATAATTTTAGAATATATATTCAATTTTCTTTTCCAACCCTGACCAATGAATAACTAGAGTATATTGATTATTGAGGTCAGGGACAAATCGGAGCAAACTGGTTGAATAGGGGTTTACATATATACCATCTAATGTGTATAATGTTCTGTTAAAAAAAATGTATTTAATGTTGTTCACTTTTTTTGTCCTTTTGACAAAAAGATAAAACCTTTAAAGTGGCTAACAACTTGTGTTGAGGGTGAGTACCAACGTGACGTGTGTGAGCATATCAACTGTAGATGTATGTGCACTCAATCTAATTTTAGATTGTGGATTGGATTCTAATAAAACACTTCATTAATAACGTTCAATCATAAGATTGTAAGATAAATGTGAGATCATCTAGAAAGAATGAACGAAAAATGATTCATAGATTTGGATTTATCTTTTGGACAAAATCAACAGAAAATAAAAATAAGTTAAAGTGGTATGGAAACAATAAATATGAGGTCACACCAGATAAAATAATAAAAAATGATTCACAAGTTTGAATTTATTTTTCAAAAAGAATCAATAAAAAGTAAAGAGGAATTGAAATTGCATTGAAAATAGTGAGAGCGAGGTCACTCCAAAAAGAATTAATAAAAGTGATTGTGTATGATAATCCTTTTAGACATAATCAACAAAAAAGATTAGAATTATGGTTGGGGTAGTATTTCCTAAGAGGAAATCAACAAGGAAATAGTGCATGTTTGATTTGGATGCAAAATACGAAATCTTGAACGCGAATCTATTTTAGAGAAATCGAACTTAGGATCTCCACTTTTTCTTGCATAAAAATAAGTGAAAAGACCAATTGAACCACACCTAATTGGCTTATATTCAATTTTTTTTTTATCATACCTATACCTATTATTGTAATCTTTCTTTATTTTTTTTTCTCAATTTTCAACTTATCTTATTATCTTTAACGATTTTTCTTTTCATTTTGTTGTTTTATTTTATTTTTCCCCTTTTTTAATTGATAAATTTTATTGAAATATCAGCCATCAAGGAGAGCTATGTGATTCGAAGGTAGGAACTAGGAACTAAACTTTTCCACATCATCTTAACAAAGGTGAATTTTGTGTTTCAGCATCTATTGTGTGCATTTGTAGATTTTGACAATGTTATAATTATGATTAAAAAAAATTTGCTCCAATAGCATTTGGTAAAAAAAAAAAAAATTGCTTGAATGACTTCTCTTCCACTACCAATTGATACTCCAAATATTTTGAATTGTTGATTATTTTACCAATTGATAGGCTTAATTGCTTTCTCAAAGCCTACTTTATTTCTTTAACTGTGAGTTCTATGTAAAATTCTTCCACACACATAAAGACAGAAGGGAATGCTCTGTCCAATTCATAGTGAGGATGTTGCTCATTCTTTTGCATTGTCATGTTGTTCAAGAGTAAAGTCATCTAAGTGCTTTATGCCTCAGCTTCCAACTTCTAGTTTTTAATTATTTATTTTCCTGTTTATCATACTTCAACATTTAAGTATTACTAATATATTTTAAGCCTTTATTTGATTTTGGTTTTAAGGTAAAAAACAAGATTATTGAGCCATTGCTATGCTGCTACAAAAATCCAATCTTCAATAAGCCAAACATATTGATCACTGATTTGTGGTGTGATTCGACGACAACCACTAAAATCCATGCGAAAAGACCAACTAGCACACACTCATGTTCACTATGCAACCACTTCTTCTTAGAGCGCACACAGTTGCATATTACAGATTAGGTTTAGTAGTTATTCTATCATTATAGATAGATAGACATGATAGAAATGGTTAGTTGTAGCATATCAATGTATATTCATTTATGTAATTTGCATGATTAGATTAGGAAGAATTATCTTAATTAATATTAGGACAGTTTTCTATCATTAGTTTTAGTAGCAGATACTCTATCAATTGTATATTATTAAAATGATTTCTAAGCATTCTAAAATATACAATATTTTAATTGGTCATTGAAAGACATCACCCGGTGAAAGATAAAAAATAGACTATTAAAAATAGGGAAATTTTCATCTACCAAACTGATGAAAATTTAGTATTAATAGAAATTTTATATTAGTTTGATGTATGAGTGATATTCGGAGTATACAATAAATTTCCTTTCTTTTTTAGTGAAAAGTAAGTATGTATTATTATTGTACTATACCAGTAAATTACTAGTATTGGTTATGAAATGCACTTAGTTGTATTATCTCCAACAACTTGCCAACTTGTTCATTCATAAATATAAAGAAGAAAAATATAGGAATTGTTCATTCATAAAACATTGCCTTGCAGCATTACATGTCATGTATTAAATATTGCTGAAAAGTAATTAATTACAATTGCATTGACAAAGCCAAAAATGGGAAGAGTCAAACAATAACAAAGAATTTTTTTTTGAAAAATTTTGAATGAATCAAATAAAAGAATTAGGTAACGAGATTGCATTGTTTTCTTATTTCACCTTGAGCACCTGTAAGAACATCAAGAGAACCCATATGAACCATTGCCTTTGCGAAGTTAGCAGTCCATTCCCTGCCATTTCTAGCATTATTCACTACCATTTTTCGCGTTGAAGGACTGTTCATCAACGTCTGATCTGAACTCAGTAATCCTCTATGCTTCTTCAATTCCATGTAATATTCATTATCCATCCGATTGGGCGTTGCATCAAGGGCCATTGTTGGATCACTAGCAGAATTGGCCGGTGGTGGGCACCTAGTCTTCAAAAAATATGCGTACCTAGAATCCATTGATGGGTCTTGAGCATGAGTGGCATTAAAAGAATAGAGACGGTTAGAGAAGGAAGAACAATGCGATATTCCAATGGAATGAGCTCCTGATAATGTAACCATCTCGTTAACTGTCATTCATTTACGTGCGAAATTTTGTGAGAGCTCTTCGGTATTTAAGAATTGAGGTGGCAGATTTTGTTCAACTTCGTTTATGCTTGTTATGCTCCGTCTCGCCTTCCTGCCGGAACGGCATAGTTTATGTGTCCCAGTTTGTTGGAACTGTCTCTTGCTGCGAATGCCAGAATGTCTGCACATGAAACCGTCTGCGGACATATTGCTTCTATTTGCGCTTTGGCTTCGTTAATTACTTCGAAACCTCATAAGCTTGGATTGTTAGCTCTGTGATCTTTTTCTGATGGGTTTCCAGGTGTGGAGTCTAGAAGTACTGATGCATCACAACCCTGAAAACAATTACATAGAAATCATCATATTAGTGTCAATAATTCTTTAAACTTGACAGTGTTGAGTGACAGTTTTTGATATAGTTTTTAGTGTTTAAACTGATCAACATCAAATGCTAAAAATTATTTTTTCAGCGGTCACCAAATATTTTTTTTAAGGAAACTTTTAGTGTTCAAGCATCATACTGTAAAAGGCTAAAATAAACAAGAGAGCAATGAAAAAAGAGTATATACATACCCTGACAAAGCAATCATGAAAATGCATTCTGATAGGCCAGCTCCTAAGCCTGGATTATGAGAAACAAATTTATTTACTGCTTTTCTAACAATTGTTTCTGCTAATGGACATGTTGTTTTGTAAAATCCTACTCTAAGCGATACTGCTGATGAAAGGGCAGTAAATGAGCATAATATTATTACCCACAAAATAATACAGCAAGACCTTCTAAAAGAACTCATAATTGTATAGATATATTGATTTTTGATGAAAATATTTGCTTAATTAACTAACTAAAACACGCAGTACAAGCGATCGGGAAGCACTAAAAAAGAAGTGAAGCGTTAGATATTTGGATGAGTGTTGTTGTAGTGATTGAACATTTGGTATATATAGGTGAAGGGAATATTGGGGAAGACGTGTATAGCTGTAGGGGAAGATGAATTTGAAATTTTCGTGGTTCGAAAAGTTCCATGAAATAGAAATGGTTGGGCAGCAGAAGCTCCATTTTCTTTGACTTAAGCAAACTAACAATAACAGCTTTTAATGAAGAGGGAGTGATATATTATATTGTCTTTTAAGAAACTTCAACTCTTGCCAACTTACATGGTCCAGTTAGTCTTCTAACTTACCTGCATACGATGAGAAGTGGAGTTTTTAAATTTATCCGAAACCACATTGTATCGAAAATTTGACGCATGTTTCTAAGGGGCAGGAGCTGCTCCATTGTACAATCCACGTAGAGACCACAAAATTAAATCTTCAAACTCCCCTCCAATGGTAATTTTTTTTTTTTTGTCAACTTCTGGTAATAAATCATTAAATGTACTGTAAACGTGTTCAGTACTAAATTTATTTATTATTAGTAGTAGTATTTTGTTGTGACTTTTTTCTAGTCATTGTTGGATGATTAAGTACCATTACTCCACAGGTTTTCAAATTTCTAACATTTGTGCGAGTGTAATATGCTTCCTTTGTTTTTTTTCTTATAGAGCACTAATTGGTTACATACATCTGAGGCTTTATGGTTTAGATGGCACAAAACTTATAACCCAGTTATATTAAATAAATGAATTCTAATCTCGATTATTTTGATATTTCTTATAATCATTAATTTTTTATATAAACCCCACTTTGAAATGGATTAGAATTTTAAAGTTCATTTATAAAAGTAAGGCCAAACTATAAATTTGGCTCTGAACTTTGGCCAAACTCTAATTTGAACTTTATTTAAAAAACACCCTTAAATTTGCGACATAGTTGCGTTTTAACCTCGATCTGAACATTTCTTCCAAAATTGAATTAAATTCAAATTTTTAGGGACCAAATCAATAAATTTTCGTCATAATTGAAAAATATTTGAAACTGTAATAAATTAGGCTGCAAAATTTATGGACTAAGCTGAGATTTTTTTCATCTTCTTCAAGATCAATCCTTATTGGAATGAATGAACCGCACGCGGCCACCACCGTCGCCGTCAAACACCCATCTCCATTTCCGCCACTAAAACTAGCAAATGAGAATACCAAATCGAAATTCTCGTCAGAGAAGTTTGAATGTGGTTGCCATTATGACCAAAACTTCATGGTTTGTCCGGGAAATCAAAAAGGAAAAAAAACTCTGAAGAATTTCCTCGTTTCCGAGAAATGGCACATGGCCATATGTTTCTTTCCAATTTTACGCAATCTTTTTATTTTTTGGCTACAGATTTTAATTGGATGCAGAGGAGGATTCATCAGGGCAAGCTCAAAGGTTTGTTTGTACTATGTTTTTTCTAATTGTGATTTGAAAGTTAAATTAATAGGAAAATAAATTTAATTAATTTGGATAAATGGGTTGGTTGGAAATGTGAAAAAAGCAGTCAATTAAAAATGATGCAGACAAGCAAACATTACAAATGATTGGCACTTTAGGCCTTGACCCTTTAAAACCTTTAATCCCCACTGACACACTGAGGGGGCGTTTGATTCGCACAGGGGAAACGGAATGGAATCAAAAAGGGAAAGAAGGGGAAACAAAATAGAGAATCAGAATACCTTTCTCTATTTGGTTATGCTCCAGAAACAAAATGATTTGCCTCCTGATTTCTTTTGTGACTGTTTAGTTTGAATAAGGGAATCGAAATTACTATTATTATTATTATTATTATTATTGTTATTTATTGTTATCATTTGTTGTTATTATTGTTGTTATTGTTGTTGTTGTTATTAATATTTTTCTTTATTATTATTACCATACTTGGTTGAGGAATGAGAAAGGGAAAGAAAATAGAAAACCTTAGGAGAATTGGGGGGGAAAACAAATAATAAAAAAGGAGAATGGAAATCATTAAATTGGTCAACCAAACACCCATTTAGGGTTTCATTCCCTCTCCCTTTCCCTTTTCTATTCACCCCCAACCAAACGGCTAGTGAATATTTTGTTTTAGAAAGTGAAGAAGAGGACAACGATTACAATAATGGCTTCAACGAGATTTGAACATGATTTTGAGAGCATTGCTTCACCTTCTGACAAAATGAAAGTTATGGAAAATAATTCAAATATGAATGAAAAAGCTAGTTTTTCTACAAAGAATGGTCTTTCCTTTGCTAAGAAATTAATTCGAAAGGAAAAATAGGCTCGTTTGCCATTTCGGGTGAGAACGAGGAAATTTTTCAGAATTTTTTTTATCAATTTTCCAAACCAACCACGAAGTGTTTGTCAAAATGAACCATATTCGGACTCCTCGCGGTAAGACCTTTGATTTGGGATTATCATTTGCTAATTTTTGTGCCAAGAATGGAGATAAGTGTTCATTTATTCCAGCTAGGGTTCATCTTAAGAAGATGAACAAAATCTCAACTTAGTCCTTAAATTTTGTAGACTAATTTAATAAGCCCACATAGTTTCAATTTTTTTTCAATTATGATGTACACTTATCTATTTGGTCCCTAAACATTTGAATTTTAATTCAATTTTGAAGGATCAGGATGAAAATGCAACTATGTCACAAAGTTGAAGGTGTTTTTTAAACAAAGTTCAAATTAGAGTGAAAATGCAATTTTGACCACAGTTCAGAGTGAAATTTATAGTTTGGCCATAAAAATAAGGGAAAACTACTATTTGACTATTGAAGTTTGGCTTAATAACGAATTTATCACTATATTTTGGTAAAATTGCTCTAGCATCACTAATGTTTGGCCTAAATTACTAATACATCATTGCTCCGTTAAATTTAACATTTGACCTTAACAAAAATTGTAGATTGACCCCTCAAGTTAATTTGAATTTTCATTTTTACTCTTTTTGCAATTTTGGTGCTCAATTTCATTGCACTTTGAATTTTTTTTACCGACAACACCACTTTCACACTTAATAATTATAAAATCAGAATATAAAAATTCACTTAAAATTCTTAATTTGATAAAATAAAAATAAAAAATGACTATTATTATTTTAAATTTTTTTATCCTTGTATTTTAATTTCGTCGTATATTTTTGTACTTCTATTAAATAATGACTAATATTCTGTTAATTTTTTAAATAGTTGACATTACTACCTTTAATTAATATGAATTTAATTAATTAATTACTTTTTAATTAATAGGTACTAAATTATAATTTTACAATTTAAATTAAAAAAAAAAAGATATGAACTGCATGCCCATTATTAAACAGGGACCTACATCTTCTTAGAGCAAAATCGCCACTGTCAGTCACTCAACCATCGCCGTTGGAGTATCACCCAATAAAAAGGCTAGATTCCAGTGAATCCAACTCTACCATCTTCAACTTTAGTGGCAACTTGTAGCAATGGTAATCGAAGAAAAAACATTCGCATTCATGGAATCATTATTTGTCGATTCATAATTTTCGGTGATATGTGAGGAAATGGAGGCCTTCAGGAGATAGTTCATAAGCCGAAAAGACCTTTAGTGCTAACAAACTCTCTAATTGATAGCCGAAACTGAAAATAAGAACGGGTCGTGGAAAGATTCAAAAATTTTAATTGATTTTTTCAAGGTCTTATAGTATTTTAATACTAAAACTAAGGCCATAAGTTAATTTATCATGTCAAGAGCTTTATTTTGGTGTATATGGTAGTTGTTTTGGTGGCTGAAAACTGGTTTGAGTGGTGTATGCAGTGTTTTTTTTTTGCCGGAATTAAGACACGGGGACAAAAAGGTTTATCTTAAACAATGCAGGGACAAAAATGTGCATTAGATGATAACATAAAGATAACATTATAATTTTTTCTTATTTTAATATTTTATAATAAAAGTAAATAACAATTTTTAGTTACTAAAAAAAATCTATTTCAAAAAATATTTAAAATAATAATAGTGATTTTTTATTTTTATTTTATCAAATTAAAAATTTTTAGTCATTTTTTATATTCTAATTTTACAATTATTAAGTGTGAAAGTGGTGGTGAAAAAAAAATTAAAGTGCAATAGAATTAAGCACCAAAGTTGCAAAAAAGTAAAAATAAAAATCCAAATTAACTTAAGGAGCTAATCTGCAATTTTTTTTAACGGTCAAATGTTAAAGTTAATAGCGCAATTGTGTATTAATAATTTAGGTCAAACATTAGTGATATTAGAGCAATTTTACCAAAATATTGTGATAAATTCGAGACTTGAACAGTAAAATAGTAGTTTTCCCTAAATATAGTCATCAAACAACTTTGAAAAAATGCATGAAACTAAACAGCTAAAGAAATAAACCTGAAAATATTGAATATGTTTCAAGTTTGCAAGAGAATAAACTATTTAATCTGTGTGCCAATCGATATTATGCAATCCATTTCAGGAATGGATTATGAAAACAATTGCAGTGAAGGATTATGCATATCGCAAACAAGAATTACACTGAAAAAGAACAAAAATAAAACTAGAAAGATATATTGGTTCCTCCATTTCAAACACAAGTATGAATTCAATTTAGGAATTCAAAAATAAAGGAGAAGACAAGCAAAACCATTCAATTTAATGTTATTGTTGAATAGTCATAGAATTAGTGTGAATTAAATACAAAGATGAAAAATAGTGTGTAACTAAAGGCCATTTCCAGATACAGCTAAATACAATAATATACGATTGCTTGCTGAAACAATAGAGCAGCAGCACCTTTGAATGATCATTTGATGTTAAATCTCTTCAATCTAGGGCACCAATAAGCCTCCCCGAACCCAATCTAAGCTATACATAAAATAGCCGGCAGCCCCACCAGCACTGGGCAGCTTTTGGAAGTATTGAGATTCAATTAATTATGCTGCACTCAAGCAGTTTTCCCATGTCCCGTATTTAGAACTGAAGCTACCTCCGCCACTCCCCTGTGCATGCTCAGAAATTACTGCACGGGCACAAACATCCCAGGTCCTCGCTATCTCTCCAAGCGACATGGGCTGCGAAAGGCTTCGGAGAGAAATGCTAAACCTCGACTTAGCCCTTGCATAAAGATCCTCGTACTCCTTACTGTCAATGTTATGTATCAGAAGAATAATATTTAACTTCAGCAGGATAAAAAATGAAACAGATTTTTGTTCACTATCTATAACTATTTAGTTCATTAAATACACTTGTGCTGTTCTATAATATCAAAAGAAATATGCTCATCACGGTAAAATACCAGCACATGAGAAGGATTAAAGATCAGATTCCCTTGTTCTCATACCTGACTTCAACTGGCAAATTGTCTAATAGTATCGGAGAGCAATTGGGATAATTTGCAGGCACAAGCAATCTAAGGGGTTGAATTGGTGACTGCAAAATAATAAAGCGCAAAATCATCAATAGAAAGAAGTAAGTGGCATTGTAGTATTTCAATTTGTATTAGGTCCAAAAACCCACCATTTGTGCAGAAGCATACTGTGACTTCAAGTTTGGACTTAGAGCAACTGCACTGAAAGAGCACTTGACAACAGTACCTTCACCAACTTCAGTGACAGCAGCAGCTGCAGTTGGATCAACATCTTCCTCACTGATATCAACAACAGTGTCTATAAGTCGCTGATTAATTTCCCGTATCTCTTCTGAAAGGGCATGATTAGCCTGCGAAAGAGCCAAGATATTTAGCCATCGAAAGTAAGTGGAATGAAATTCCAAGGCAAGATGGAAGCAGAAACAACAGACCACTCAACGTTTTATCACACTGAAAAAGGCCAGTGAAGTTTATTCATATATCTGGAACTTTTGTAGTTTCATGTACAAAAAAATTTTCTCAAACATACTAGGGAAAGATAGTTATCGTTCACTTCAAACAAACTAATGAAACACTGTGTAGCAAACATATCTGTTTTTCTACTCTCTCAATATTATTTTTATTTATTTCCTGCTAACTGGTAGCAGTGATGAAAACAGTGTAAGATTGTTTTGGCATTTTTTTAAAAACGCATAATCATATGGAAAACATATTCGAAACACTATGCAAGCCCCATCATTAAAAGCTAGAGAATCTAGTACTAGTATCATGAGAAGTTACAAGGAATAATAAAAACTATAGTTTTGTTCTATCGTACAACTAAATGAGATCAATTATTATATTTAAAGTAGTCAAATTCATGGCAAAAACAAAAATACCTCAATTTTAGGCCTCTTGGCACATGATGTTGCAGTTGACTCCAAATCTGACGTCTCTGGACCATTCAACTGCTTAAAACTATCGCTCACGCTGCTAGCTGATGATACAACATTTAACGGCATGGCACTTGTATATCGCCTCATTTTCTTTGTCCCAGTCGCTCCATCTTGGGTGGCAAAATTTCTCGCCTGGAGACGACAATTTGTCATTGCAACCAAGTCTTCACCAACTGCAGCTCTAGATCCATTGCCTGGGGCTGATCCAGCAATTCTATCAATCATGCTGACAACAGACCCAATGTCACTGATGGATGCACCCAGTGCTTTAGGGGACATAGACTTAACCTGGAAATGAGAATATAGCAAGAAAATGTCATTCACAATCAATAAAAAATACCAACAGAACAATTTTCAAAGGCTCCCATCCCCACTCCCCTTTAGCCACCTACAAGATCAGGGTGCGCAAAGAAAAACAGATTAAGACATAGAAAAGGCATGACCGACCGCTTTAATCAACCGCTCAAGAGGTTGCTCCGTCACAACCGACCTGCCAGAAGCATTAGTCAAAGCATTACCAGGTGCACCATCAGAACCACACTCAGCAAGCAAAGGTGAGGCTGATATCCCAGGAGTGCCAATTGCAAGAGATGGAGCTGGTGCTTGAGCATTGCTTGTTTGCTGTTGTCCAATAGTTCCAGCATTTGAAAGTGAGGAGATAACAGATATAGACTTCTCCGAATCTCCTGGCATAGGGGATGCATTTATAGGAGTTGAAGGAGAAGGGACAATGAAAGGAGAGTTTGCAGCTTGCAAAGGGGTTCTGATTAGTGGATTTTGCTGATCAATCTGGGGAGAAGAATGCTGTGACAATTGAGGGGAAGCAGCCTGAAGCAGTTGGGGTGAAGAAAATGAACCTCCTGGCTTCATCTGTTGATGGGGATAAGTTGTCCGCTGACCAGCTGAGAGGTGTTGTTGAAAAACGCCTGGCTTAACATTCATCCCTTGTCTGATCTTAAGTTCATTGACATCATTCATTGGATGTGCCATCTGGTGTGTCTGCAGCTGAGCAGGTAACTGCTGCTTTGCTGCTTGGTGCAATTGCTGCTGCTGCTGCTGCTGCTGGTTTTGCTGCTGCTGCTGTTGCATCATCTGCTGCTTCTGGATTAATTGCTGATGGATTTGACGCTGTTGATATTGTTGTTTGAATTGTTGAGTTTGCATCATCTGTTGTTCTTGTTGTTTCAAATGTTGATGCTGAAGCATATTGGGGCCTGACTGAAGAGGAAGATTTGGTTGCAGCATATTCACCCCGTTTTGTGATGTCAAATTGTTAACATTCGCCTGTTGGGAGGTGCTCACAGTATTCTGTTGCAATCCTACTGTTGCCTGCTGCAATGAACTCATTGCATTTCCTTGAGCTGAATCTAAATTGGAAGATGGCTGCAGTGAATTCATCATGTTCGGCTGTGAAGTAGAGACCCCAGAAAAAGAAGATAGAGAGCTCTGCTGCAAACTTGACATGTTGTTCTGCTGCATGGTTGACACGGATCCCTGCAAGTTCACTGATTGCATTTGGGGGTGATTCTCATGAGACGACACCTGAGGAACTTGAGATTGCGGTTGCTGGATGTGAGACTGGGGCACCTGTCCTGGTTGAAGTGTTGTCATAAGTTTTCTGGGCCTATTTGTATTCACAAAATTGATAATCTGCTTCTCATATGAACCCAACTTCTCCCTGAAACTTTGTGAAATACTGTTTTTCGGAACCTGTAAGAATTGAATTATACGTTCTAACATTGTCTTGAACATTTTAAGCTTCTCTAGTTGCTCGGTCTTAGGTTGTTGGGGAAGAGAGTCATGCTGTAAAAAGAATAATGTACCAGTGAGCCTTTGGAATCACATTAAAATTTACAATAAAACTGAAATTTTTGGACCAAATATGTCTCAGTATAAACAAAGCTATATTGCATTATATAAAAAGATTTCTTCCCTTCTCTTTGCAGGTGACTTTTATTTATTTTCCCACCTACAACGAGAGCTGTTGACACAGCAAGTAGCACTTAAAATGATAGACAAGCAATCAAACCCTTGAAAAATACACAAAATTTAATCCAAAACCTTAAGCAAGATTCAACTTAGAATAGAATCTTACAATATATAAAGCAATCACACCTCTATTGAGGAGAAAACTGGCATAATTGTTGAAAAATCACTCTGACAATGTTCAGTTTGGAGGGACTTATTCAGCACAAAGACTATACTAAATAGGAATCCTAATCTAACAGGGAAATAAATATCTCAAGCAAAACAAGAAGAATATGCACGAGTCCTAACTAATGAGGGAACAATTATTACTCCTAAAAACAATCTAATTAAATTAAGAATTGTCAACTAAATAGATATGCAACTTCTAAATAGACAAGGATATTTGAATTGAGTCTATTCTTTTGACTTTATCCATGCATCAAATTCAAACCACTGCTGATCACAACACACCAACAATATAGACAGGCAACACTAGAGCAAATGGCACATCAGTAACAGGTCACTATTATGACAATAAATAAATGGCAGTTTACAAAATACATAGCAACTTCGATTACCTGCTGTAATTTTGTGGCAATCTTTGTATACATCTCATTTAGTTCAGGCAAGTACGTATCCTTCATGACTTTGATCTATCAGAAAAAGCAAAGAAAAATAAATATTTAAACAGATGTATGCCTGTGTAGACCAAAAAATATAAGGATTTGTGTCTTAGGTACATGAAAAATAAAGGTTCTTCAGGCCAAACTTGTAGATAGAATCACTGAAAATATAAAGGATGCTCAAAGATCTGGATTGAAAGAAATGAAGAGCACAAAAATACTAAACTACTCACAAGTCATATTTACACGCATAAAGGGGAAGGCATGAAAACCTCATTTAGTCTATTACCTCTTTAAATCATATTGTGGCTTACTTTACAATATTCCCCGTTTTGTTCTAGCTAAGGACATCAAGAGCTTAGCAAAAAATATTACACCACCAGTTTTATACCAAAATGATTGACTGCAAAAGAAAATTCATCTACTCTTATGATTCATTACTGATTATTCTTGCTAGCTACCTAGCCCAATTATTTCAACCAATACTTCCCCAATACCCAATAAATAACTACAACCACAACCAAGCCTTAGTTCCAAACTAGTTGAAACAACAACAACAACAACAAAACAACAAGCCTTAGTCCCAAACAAGTTGGAGTCGGCTGTATAGATCCTCAAACGGTTAACCTCTTCAAACATAACGAAGGCAGTCATCACAAGCCTAAGGTACTTTCCACGACACGGATTTTACGTCTCCATTCAAGTCTGTTATGAATCAAATCCGCATCGAAAGCTAAGACTCATAAATCTCTAGATATTACCTCCTTCCAAACAGTCTTAGGTCTCCCTCAACCACTCTTGGCTCCCTCAACTATCAGGTTCTCACACTTACGAACTGCCGCATGAGGAGACCTCCGTGAAACATGCTCATACCATCGAAGTCTACTTACTCTCACTTTATCACTAACTTCCGCTACATGGACTTTCTTTCAAATATGAGCATTTTTAATTTTGTCCAACCTTGTATGGCCACACATCCATCTTAACATTCTCATCTCTGCCACATTCATTTTATAGAGATGTTGCCCCGTTGGTGCCCAACATTCACTTCCATAGAGCATTACTGGCCATACAACTAGAATTCTATGTGCCACGTCTTCACCTTTAGGGGTATTTTCTTGTCACATAAAACCCCTGATGCACCCTTCCACTTCATCCACCCAACTAGAATTCTGTGTGCCACGTCTTCATCTAAACGTCCATACCGAAAGACAGAACCCAAATATTTAAATTGCTTGGATCTGGAGACCAAAACTCCATCCAATTTAACCTCTTGCTCTTGCTTCGTCCTTAAACTAAACTCACAGTGAATATATTCCATTTTGCTCCTGCTTAACTTAAAACCCTTATACTCAAGTTTTCCTCCACACTTCCAACTTACGGTTAATTCTAGCACTGCTTTCATCAATAAGCACAATGTCATCTGCAAATAATATGCACCAAGGGACATTATCTTGTAAGCTCCTGGTTAACTCATCCATAACCATAGTAAACAAATATGGGCTCATGGCCGAACCTTGATGCAATCCAACGGCAATGGGGTAAGCCTCTGTGTTCCCACCTAGTGTTTTCACACAAGTGGATACATCCCCGTACATGTCATTGATAATGTTAATATACTTGACATGGACTCCTTTCATCTCCAAACCCACCATAGTACTTCTCTTTGTACTCTTATCATATGCCTTCTCAAAGTTAATGAACACCATGTGGAAATCTTTCTTCTCTTGGTACAATTCCATTAGTCTTCTTAGAAGAGAAATGGCTTACATAGTAGATCTCCAAACTAGTTGAAACCAGAAATATAAATTTGTAGTTTACACATTAACACATTTTTTTGGTTCCAATGGAATTGACTTTCAGAATTTGGAATTCATATGAATTCCAACTGGAATTTATTTTTAAATTAATTCTAGTGTTTGATTAAGTACAACTTAAATGCCAAATTCAATTGAATTTTATACAATAGATGCTGAGTTCAATTCCATAAATAGAACTCCATTGAACCTAATTCCTAAACTACCCCCTGTAACAATAGGTCATTGTATTTACTTGTATAATAAATAGTTTAATAAAATAATATCATTAATTAATTAAAATACCAGTAATAAAATTTTTATCTTTATAATATAAAAAAAAAGGTATAAATTTGTTAAAAACCACTTAATATTGGTCACCTAGGTCAAACCCACCCCTGAAAACCAACTTGCAAGGGGAAAGTGCCTATGGACTTATTAAGCTCTTAGCAAAGCGGTGCCTTAGCAACATGGGATTGCAACAAAATGACATAAGTTTCAGCTGCTATTTAGGACTTGGTAGTTGATCTTTATATTTAGGGTTACTATTGCAATTCAAGTAATTTACTTTCCTTTAGTATAGGAGTTAAAGTATTCTAACTTTAAGGTGTCTAATTGATGAAGATTTCTTATTCATGTAGTGAGTCCAGTCCTATTTAAAGAACAATGAGAAGGACAAAAGCTCAATTCAAATTTCTCACAAGCAAAGATATTTGGATACCCTCTCTAAGGAGTCCTAGGGAAGACAATCTCCCTGACGAGTAATGAGATTGGAGCATCCCCTTCCAAGGTCCGAGGTTTTCAAGTTCCCTTTGAAGAGCTTGAATTTATTGGCAAAAGCAACAATCGGTCAAGGGAGAAAGATGAATGTTAACAATAGACAAATGACAAGATCCTACACTAGGGTTCATAACACACAGAATCTAGTATAAAATACCTTTTGATAGACTTCCTCTTGCCAATCACCCCCATTCGCATGTCCAGTCTGTGCTGTTGAATCAAGTGATGCTACAAGAATATCCATACATATAAGTCAGCTAAAACTTGGCACATTCTATGCATAATTACAAATATATACATAATTAAAGAATATAAAGTTGCAAGAACCCATCAACATATGACACTACAAAAAAGAAACAAATAATAATATAATACAAATATCCAATCAATTAAACTAAAACATGAGGACTACAGAAGGAGCATGTTCAACTAAAATATGAAATAAGAGCACCCTAAATTGGGAAGAGACAAAAGATTGCAATTCTATTTCTTACAATATAAGTGGTTACCAAACACGAAAGATAAAGAAATTTCACAAATTAAGAAAAATTATTTAAAACAACCATTGTAACAAAAATATATTCATTTAGCAAACATCACCATCCTTTTACTTTAGTAAATATTAGCGGCCCACATTACAATTAGTGATGATACTCGATAAATGATATCGAGCCCGTTGAATAGCTGACCTTTTTATACTACCCAATGCATCATTATGTTTAGCTATAAAAGTCAAACTCCCAAACATTAAAGTTTATAATATACGATACTGGGAGGACATGACTGTTTTGATCATAGATGCAACATGAAGACCTTTAACATGTGAAAAAAAAAACAAAAGAGTATGTTACGATGATATGAATAAATAGCAGAATTCAACAGAACATAAAGCTACTGCAAGGGGTTGGTGTTATTAATTAAAACCAGTCTCATATCTTCCATAGGTTCGCATAGCTTTTAATCAACTCCGACATGACAAAAAAAGTCTGAATTGGAATGCAAATGATAAATATAAACAGCAAAAAAGCATGTTTACAACATTGATGGAAACAGAAAACTTGTGATGACATACTTGATGATGTCTCTGGAAGAGGCCTCTGTGATTGATATAATTGCTTTTGTTGATCAATTACATTTTGTTGATGAAGCATGGAACCAGGAGCCTGACTTGAAGATTGGAGCCTTGGCTGCTGATCCCGTTGTAAGGTATTAGACTGCTGTTGCATACCGAGCTGTTGTTGCAAATTTGTTGGCTGTGATTGCATTTGAGACATCAACTGCTGCTGAGGTAACTGGGCTTGTGATTGCTGCCCTTGTGTTGATGACAAATTTGTGACATTTTGCTGTGCTGGTTGCTGCATGGGAACCTTTGTCTGTTGCAGCATATGTACAGAATGCTGATTAGTTTGCATGCTTGAGTTACTTAGCTGGGTTCCAAGTAAAGGCTGCTGTTGCTGCTGCAAACTAGAGACATTACTTTGAGAGCCTAATTGCTGCTGATGCATGGCTGAAAGATTATTTTGTTGTGCCATCAATTGCTGATGCTGTTGGTGGTGTTGCTGTTGCTGGTGTTGCTGCTGCAAATTTTGAAGGGTATTATGCGGGCGTAGCAATCTCTGCTGTTGCTGCTGCATGTCTCCAACACTGTTTTGTTGTCCAATCAACTGATTTTGCTGCATGTTTGTGTTATTTTGTTGCTGGTTCATCAGCTGCTGCTGTTGCTGCTGCTGCTGCTGAGGGGCTAACAGTTGCTGCTGCATCATTGATGATGACTGTTGAAGCATGCTAGCACTCTGTTGTGTTTGTTGCGGCTGCCTGAGAACAGACTGTTGATGCTGTTGAAGCATGGATTGTGCTGATTGTTGAACAGAGGAAGGCTCATTCGGTTGAAGACCAGAGAGTGGTGCTGATTGCATGGAAGGCTGCATGACAGTTGATGTTTGCATACTAGATTGTTGAGAAGACTGCAACTGATTTGGCTGCAAAAGGTTTTGCTGCTGCTGCTGGACGTGAGGCGGCACAAGTGTATGTGAAATATTTCCCTGCTGGAGCTTCTTCTGCATATATGGCGGATAAATATATTGCTGATTATTTTGGGACTGCTGCTGCTGCTGCTGCTGTTGCTGCTGCTGCTGTGGAAGAACTGATTGCCTTCTCTGAGAATTGGCAAAAACACTGGAGGGCACCCCTTGTCCCATTGCAGTACCAGCTGAATTCTGTGGGACTCCAGGAATATTCTGCATGTTAGGATTCTGGCCAACAACATTTGGGATAGAATTCTGTGTTAAACCAGAGACAGAAGGGAGTGCAGATGTCAAAGAGGCAGAACTCTGAACCCCTGTAGATTGCATATTATTCTGAATGTTCTGTGATAACAACTGCTGGCGCGGTTGGGACTGATTAGCTGACATTTGAATAGGAATTGACTGCCCTTGACTATGAACTTGGGGTGGCATATGAGGAGCTGTTCAAAATAACACAAAAAGATAAAAAGAAACTACATTAGAGAACAATAACAAGAAAGCATCAAACTACTGGTTTCATCAATAGAAGCATCTTACTCATCTCCTAAAGAGGAAGTATAAGATGAGCAAGTAAATGGAGTGCCAAGAAGGAGTTAACAATCACTAGCATATCAGAACAAATGACTAAATTTAAATTTTTAAAGATCATTAAACATTGATCTCTACAAGGAAAAAAAAGACATATGAGATTTTCGAATATAAACTTTTAATGCCTCTTTCACATATATTATTAAGCAAGGAAGAAAGGGAATAATAGACGAAAGAGACTGAGATAGGGATTAAAAGGAAACGAAAAAGGTCCAACAAAGTTACCACATCATATTTTCAATAAATTAAATAAATTTTGGCTTACTGGGTTTATCTTCATTACAACCCATGTTCAGTAATTTCTACAACAAATTGAATTTAGTATTTCATGACTGATGCAGGAGAATGAGATTCAGAATCTCCAGGAAGTTAAAGTGTTAGGGATATGATAGGCCAACAAGTAAGTATTTAGGCCCAAGCAAGAAGAGTAACTTTTGCATCAGCTATATAAAAGGAGCTACAGAGATTAGCGACGACAAGGGGAGAATTCCATTGTTATTGAATTAGGGCAGAGAGATCTACACAGACATTTGCCTGGGGGCTGAATTTATTCAGTCATTTATCCCTTCTTTTTTTGTTTATCCATTTTCTTCCATTAGATTAATCTTCCATGTAATCACACTCCTACAATTAATATAATCTTCTTCTCTACAAATCCTATAGTTCTTTGCTTAATCTACTTTCTATTATCTAATCATTCCTAACTCTTATCATTAAGCAAATCTATGTTTCCAGTTGAGGACTATTTTTGCACTTTAACAAGTATTTATGTTTTTCCCCCTAAAAAAAAAGTATTAGAGGCAGATCTATAAGGGTGCAATGATTTGTTTTAGAGGTAGGTTTAAAAAAAAAAAAATTCTGATTATTAATTTCCAGGTTCTCTAACCCCAAATTCTAGCCTATTTAGGTTGATAAATTGGAATATTTTTTCTCTTCTTTCAATATTCTCTTATACTATCTAAACTAATTTAGTATTAGAATTAAAGCTATTTGCTATACAAGTGACAAGATCATGATTGCCAGTGCATTAACCCAGAATGAAGTTTATATTTCGGCAAAGGAATCACATAAAAATCAATATTCAATTAAGTTACTACCTCCTGGATCAGGGGGCCTGTTGCTATTGGCAGATGCATTAGGTGGTAAAGAATTGGACATTGGAGTTTGAGACTTGGACTCCATTGTAAGCATCTTCAAAGAAATTTTCCGCAGATAATCTTGCTGAAATCATAGATCATTAGAATATAATTAGATCTCGCAATAATCCAATACATTTAAATGTTTCTGTCAAGACTTCGAGTATCAGAATCTCTCCTCCCAGCTCTGTGTTTTCTCCCTAATAATTCTTTTTTTTCCTTTTTTTCTTTTTTTTCCCTTTTTAAAGGTGTACACGTCCTTTGTACTCAGGATGAATCTCATACCCCCTTTAAATGAAATGAACTAACAAAGAAGATCAACATAATAACATATTCTTTATCATTAAGGAATAATAAGGAAATACCTGGTTAGTAGCAGCAGTATATATTTTTTCCTCAAACCGAACTGCAATTTTCTTGAGTTCTTCTATTCCATCTTGGCCAGAAAATGGAAGATGTTTCCTTAAGGTATCCATTCTACACATGCAAGGCATTTTATTAAGAATTACATAACGAGCAAAAATAAGAGAACCCTAGATTTATAAACCACAGCGCAGAGCAGTAACATAACATTAAACGCAATATGTAAACCATAGTAAGCTGTCAAATGAAAACTAACATTTTGTTGACAATTCGCTGCCGTGAATCAGGCTGCAACTGAGCTCTCCAATCACCTGCATCCATTGCAGGTTCTCCACCTGGACCATTAGGCCTCCAGTTATTGCCATCCATCATACCAACCTAGAATAACAGCTGCAAAACACTACATAAGAACATCAATTGTAAACAATCTCAACTATGGTATTGATCCTACTGCGAAAACTAATAACTGATCAAATGTAAAGACCTTTTTCCTTTTCTTGGGAAACAGATAAATTCATGAAGTTAAAATTTACACACAAAACATAAACCAATACATGTTATGTTGATTCTACAGAAAAATAAAGGAGCAAAAAAAAACCTAAAAGTTTATAGAGTTTTTGATAATTTCTTAAGTCCCTCTTTGGAACAAATGATTTAGCATTTTAAAATTCATTTAAAAATGAATCTTATTAGGAAAACTTGATATTTTGGTATATCTTAAGCAAATCAGGCCTCTCAAGTGTACTAGATTAATCCATATATTTAAAAGAAATTGGAATACAAACCCATCTAAATCATGAACCCGAATCCATATATTTACTCAAAATCTAAATACAGAAGGAATGAAGTGAATGAAGAACTGACAAAGCAAAACCATAAAACCAAAGAAAATACAACATGATTAGGCCATTCAAATCATTTTTAGAGAGCAACCCTTGACTGTTGACTATACAAAAAATGATATAAACCAACAATTATGTGAATTAGTCAACAAATGATAACAAATACAGAAGCAATTAATTAAACTACAGAAATAAAAGCTTCGAAAATACCTTCGTCGGAGATTAGAAGAGATAGAAATTTCTTTCGCCGGTGGTTATTACCCTATTTATCAATTCCTTTAAAACAATCGAATTTCTAATTCAAAATAGATAATTCGCTTCTTGCTTGCAACTACAGGATTTGTTATGGTTTTTTTATCCCTCTTTTGTTGACTAAGAAATTAGAGAAACAAACCAAAGGGGAATTGATAACAGCAGCAGCTGAGAAAATACACAAAAAAAAAAATAAAAACTAGCGTAATTATAATGTCAGATTATAGTTTGTAAAATACCACCGTTACCCTTCTTAACTTTTTTTTCTTTACTTCCATGTCCTAGTGTTGGACCGAACCGAATTGATTTTTGTCGAATTGAACCGAAGCTCTATTTTATAAAACTGGACGAAACGAATTATTTGTCTGTTGACTCAAATCAATTCTTTCGTTTGGTTGTTTCGGTAAAAAAAATCTAAAAAAAAAAAAATTCAAATTTTCCTTAAAAAATTTATTTAAATTGAATTTTAGGTCAAATATAATTCAAAATCTATATTATAAAGTTTATGAATTTATTTATGTCCTAGTTTTTTATGCAGTTTATGTGTGCACTTTTTAGTCTTTTAGGAATATATTCAAACAAAGAATGAGTATTCCAACCTAATAATGTGACATTGTTGGATAATTTTGACTGTTAGTTATTGTATAAATGTATTATTTGATTTGTTTTGTCAACAAAAATTGGAATGTTTGTAAATGAGGAACTTCAAACAATTCTATTAAGTTTGGAAATCGGTCTTTAACTCAAGTTTGAAGTTGGAGTTTGGCCTCGGCTCACTCACCTTCATAAGTTTAAACTATTTAACTAACGTTTAAATTTTGGCTCCATAAATTAAGAAGAAGTCTCCTTTTAATTTTCAATTAATATCATATATTGGGGTCAAGGTCTAGCAAAATGGTTAACATGCTAGCCTACCAGGAGTTCGACTCTTACTTGTTATTTCTGTAGTGCTTAAATTAAATTAAAGCAATTAAATTAATAATGCTATAACAATATAATTGCAATAGATTAAGACCGAACCAACACAATTCAATGTTTATCCTTAAGGAATTTTATTCCTCTCTTAGTACCCAAGGTTAATGAAATAATTTCTCTCAAGATAGAACGGTTATTACCTTATAAGCATAATGGTACTTCAAACTCCAATAAACAATTAACTCAAACAATGGAGTAAATCACACGACACTATAAATTTTGAAAGAGATGAGAATGTAAAATGTGTCCATAACTTTTCATGCAAAAATTCTGATTTTGGATTGCCAAAAATAAGTTTGAAAACTTAAAGAGGCTGGTGTTTATATAGAAAATGCAATGGTGCAATTGAAAAGTTGCACTAGTTCGGTTTAAACCGAACGGGTGCAAACCAAACATTGCTACTGTTTAGCTGTAACTGCTTCTGATTGGACCGAGTTTAGGTTGAACCAAACTCTAACCAATCTGGGTTCCAAAAAATTTTATCAAGTCTTTTGACCGAAACCGAAGCCGAGCAAGCGTCAACGACAACACGAGGACCCAACCTTTTTCAATCCTTTTAATTGCCAAAGTAGGTTACATTTCTTATAAACCGGCTTTTATTTTATTATTTATCTGATGTGGGATAAATAAACTTTTTCCTCATTTCCATTCAATATATATATATATATATATATATTCCAACAATCCCCCACATGAATGGAGAATGCCAAGTTTTGAAAACCATGCATAAAAATATGTGATTAACAACTAAGAATTAGCTACATCTGAATAAGTAGGTTTCTCTTTGGACTTTCCGTAGTGAACATATATCGAGCTTCATTTTCGTGCGCCTAGGTTTCAAAGTAATTTAAAATCCTTCCAAGCGGAAGGTAATTTTTCTATGAAACACTTGAAATGCCTCATTAATTTATCATGCCTTAAGAAGATCGTGAATTATCACTTGAAGTTAAGGCAAGATCATGAATTATCATTTGAAGTTCTTGGACTTGTGTGACAACAGCCTTGGAGTCAACCATTTTAAATTCAAGAAATTTGGCTGCCACAAATTTTTTTAGTCCAGCATCTTCAGCCTTATATTTCTTTTTAAGTGCATCCCACAATTTCTTGGAAGTAGTAATAGTGTTGTAGACATTATACAGAGTATCATCCAATCCGCTCAAAATATAATTCTTACAAAGGAAGTCAGAATGTTTCCAGGCTTTAATCACAAGAAATATATCTTTTTCGGGCACTTGTTCATCCAGGTTCAAAACCTCTTTTTTGATGAACTTTTGCAAACTCATGGTCATGAGATAAAAGAACATCTTTTGAAATTTATACCGGAAAACTTATCAGGTTTTTTTACCGATACAGGAGCATGTGCAACTTAGTTTGGAACAACAATGTTTATTTTGGATTCCATTTCTAAAAATTAAATTAATACCTTATTAGCAAAAAAAATTACTAATACAAAATTAGAGTAGAAAATCACAAAGATTTTAATCTCCAAGAAATAAGAAAATAAGTAGACAACCATACATGTTTTAATCTCGATGAAATAGAAAATCTTAACAATTTTAGTCTCCAAATATTTGATTAGAAAATTACGAAGGTTTTAATCTCAGTAAGAGTAGAAAATCCAAATATTTTAGTCTCCAACAAAATAATATAAATAAAAAATAACTAAATAAATATTTCCAAGTAGAAAACCACAAAAGTTTTAGTCTTGGAAGAAAATAAGTACACGAAATAATTAAAATATAAAATCCTTTAAAGTTATTATTTCCATAATAATGCTATAACAATATAAATGAAATAGATTGGAATTTTATTACCCTCTCAAGGATAGAACGGTTATTACCTTATGGGCGTAGCGGTATTTCAAAACCTGATAAACAACAAACTTAAACAACGGAGTAAATTATACGACACTATAAATTTTTGAAAGAGATGAGAATGTAAAATGTTTGCAGAATTTTTGAAAACATAGAAAACCGAACTGGTGCAAACCAATTCAGCACTCTAACCAATCTGAGTTCCAAAAAATTTAATCAAATATTTTGACCGAAACCGGAATAGAGCGAGCAATGACGGTGTGAGAGCTCCAAACTCTTTCTCTTTTAATTGCCTTAGTGGGGTGCTTTTGTAACGCCCGGATTTCTAAAATCCGAGATATGGAATATTTGAGTACGTAAATAAATTCTAAAATAAACTTTAAAAGAGATAAATTAATCAAATAATAATAATAATGATGAATGGCTAATGGAACTAGAACCGGAAGTAATTGCAATGGATTACTATTATTTTTTTTATTATCAAAATTATTATTATTATTATTATTAGTATGGAAAGAGAGAAAGAAGATTTAAAAAAAAAAATTAAAATAAAAATAAGAAATCAGGAAAAAAAAAGAAGAGAAGAGAAGAAATTGAAAAAAAAAGGGAAATCGGGAAAGAAAAGAAAAGAAAAGAAGAAAAGGAAAGAGAAAGAGGGAGGGACGGACTGCCGGCCACTCCGACGCCGCCACCGACTAAGCCGACACGCCATGCCGCCACGAAGCCTAGCTTTCGGCGAGCTTGAGGATGCAGGCCCGGCAGCGAGACTCCACCGGAGGCGACAGGAATTGCGGTTGGAAGGTGGCTGCCACTATTCATGTTACTATTCATCAAAATCTTCAAACGCATTTTCCAGCGGCTATGGTGGTCGGACAGCAGAAGTGAGGACAGTTTCGGAATCCTCACGAGAAGAACTTTCTATTGATGTATGTTACACCACCTGAAATTACAGTTTCAGACGACCGATGAAAAAGTCAACCGCTGGCTTTCGATGTAGATCCTGGCCACTCTGGTGGTCGGACGAAGACTTTGAGACCTGATCTGGACTCCTCTCGATGAGAGCTTTCCGATGATGTAGGCCTTGTTGCCGATCTATAGTCGGAACGAAAGTTGTGTACAAATTGCAATTCGGATTTTTACATTTTCCGACCACTTCTAGCCGTTTTCCATCGAGTTTGATGGTAAATTCTTAATCCTCACTTCTTTAGCTTTCATTTGACGTAGAGATTACTTGAATCGGATACCGAAATTGAAACTTGTGTTTTCCGGTGACCGTCAGTTGGGTTTTTGGCAATTTCCGGCTAAACGGCCTATAGTCCGTTAGATTTGATCATATATTTGGAAACTAGACTTTGAGACAAATATGGACATATATTTTGTGTAAAATTTGGATGCCATTTGCGATTTCAGGCGATCGGCCGGCGACAAAATATTCTGCCGCCGGTGACCGGAATATTCTCTCCGGCGACCGATTTTCGACAGAACTTATTCGGCATCGTTTCGACACCCTGAACCTAAATATGAAATCTGTTTGACAAACCGGGATTACGAATTACCAGAATTTCAAATATCTCAAATTTAATTAATGAATTTATTAAATAATGACATTTATCTAAATTGAGATTTATATTAAAATTAATGGAATTTGAATATAAATAATCGATGTTGTATTTTGAATAAATTATCGACGTCAAGTAATTATTTAATTGAAAAAATATTAAGATAAATGTAATGGTGAAAGTTATAAGATAATAATTGGACAAATAAAAATAAAAATATAAAGTATAAATGAATGAGAGATTAACTTAATTGTGATTTGATCAACTAGATAGCATCGGGGAATAGTCAGAACATGGAAGTATAGGAGGAATGCGTTGCAGCGAGACGACATGATAGGTTTGATACTTTACTCATACTCATATGCTGTGATGCTTGAACTGCTATGTGATGTGGTGAATGCTCATTGTCTGTGATGTAAGTTGAATTGTGAATAATTGTGTTATGTTTACGTTTATTTAAGTAAAGTATCCACTGAGCTTGAAGCTCAACAAGTTTAGTGTTGCTAAACTTGTAGATATTAGAAGCAGAAGTCAAAAAAGAACCAATAGCGCAGAGTGATATCAGAAGCTGACTAGGTCATGGTGTGGCATATACTGAAGAATTATAAAAGTGAATAATTACGAAATTGTAATTGTAATTTAATATATTGTAATAGGCCGAAACCATTCTGACGCCCTTGGACTATACCTCCTTTTTACATAAGGCCCCTCAATGAAATAATGGTAATATAAAGCCCTTGAAGTTACAAAAATTGTTTATACGCGCACCTTATTTAACGGAACAAACGGCTCGTGTATAACAAACAAACAGAGACGCGTGAGTGGATTTTTAAGCTTAAAAGATGTCGTTTTAAATGAAAATTAAGCAAAAAAAAATATTTCCTCCATCACCACCACGCCTCCACCATCACTGATGTGAATCAAGGAACGGTTAAGGATCCTTTGGTGCTTCCTCAAGGTCCATTGACATGAAGCAAACCTAAGAGGTTTCAAGCAAGTTTAGGAATGCATGTTCAAGAGCAAGTGAGCAAAGAATTGACCGAAATTGCAGCTGAGAAGGTTAGAATGGAGCTGGAACTTCAACCAAGGATTATCATGATGCTGAGTGCAAGTTTCGAGGCTTAAAACGCT
>CATIWJ010159753.1:0-14370 GCA_949640765.1 Croton laevigatus | reverse complement strand
AGCATTGGATAATTATCTGATATGGAAACTATTCAGTGGTTCCAGTACTACGGTACTGTGATTATTGGATAAGTGACCAATATTGGATTTCTAATATTTGGAATTGCCTTATCCCAAGTTCAGCTAATGACCAGTAGAGCGCATTAACAAAAGAACTATTATTTTGATAATTATTTTTACTTGATTTACTTGTTCCATTTTAAAAGCATTTCATTACCGGTTTCATTATTTATATTTCTTACATTTGCTCTTTGTTTATTTAAAAGTTGTTTCATAAGTAAGGTACCCACTGGGCATAGTTTGCTCAGCGAGTTATTTCCTGTAACTCGCAGGTTCACAGGTAGTGATATAGAAGACTTCAGTATCAGTCCCCAGCGGCACGCAGCACTAAGGTTGTTTATTTTCCGTATTAGAACATTATGATGGCATGTATATAAACAATACTAGTACTCCCAGATAAATGTTAGGATTTTGTACAATGAGTATATGTTGAAATATCTGCTTTGAACTGGGTTGTTGATTGAGACTATAGAAGTGTTTATTTTTAGTTAATTTGAGGAGTGAGGGTATAAGGTCATATTGCCGAAGTGTTTGAGTTGTTTACTTTGCAGGATCCCAGTGTATAGTCGCAGGGACTATTCATTTAGTCGCTGTTACTATTCACGATTTGTCCATTCCTAGGCGGAACTATGGCAAAATTTCTGTAGAAGTTTGGTTAAAAATTGGCCAAGTATAAAATATAGTTCATGTATAACTCATATGCCTGCCCAAATAACTAGTACATAATAGTATAGTACAGTTCCAGTACCAGCATGTAGCGCTTCTTCGGGGTCTCCCACGAGGCCTAGAAGGGGTGTTACAATAAGGGTGTGATGCATCATACATTGAGCAGTACTGCGACCAACTAAGTTAGACTTAAGTAAAGTCAAACTTTGGGTAATACCGAATAGAGCCTGTGATCAGGTTCGAATTCGGATACACTTTGAATGATTTGGATACGGCCGTCAAAATGAGAATTGACTTTTGTCAAAATTGGGTGCTCCAGCTACGTCCTAGAGTTATCCAAAACCCGGTCAAAATAGGATGCTCCGGCTACGGCCTAGAGTTATCCAAGACCGTAAAATTAAATACAGTAAGCTTTATCCCTGTGTTCACCAGATTCCTAGTAGAGCCAATTGAGCAATTGAAATAAGAAAATTTAATATTGATTGATTATTATTTATTTCAAATAAATTGTTTAATTATGTTGATATTTATTATTGCATTGTTTCTTTAAATGAGTATTTATTATAATTAAATTTTAAATTGCATGAAAACATTATTATTGCTATTTTCATAGTTAAAATATCCACTGAGCGAAATCGCTCAGCAAGTTTAATTCATTTTAAACTTGTAGGTTTTCTAAAAGATGCAAGAAGAATCAATATAATCAATTAGTATCAGGCTAACCAGAATTTACTTAGCAAGACATATACTATGAAGTTAAATTAAGGAGTAGTAAAGGAAGCTGGAATTGAATTTTTATTATTTAATGTTGTAAACTTTGTTAATTACATTTTAATTAAGTGTAAAAATATGAGCTGTATACCATGTAATATGTAATGTGGCACATCTTGGTTCGACCGTAAATGGTCGGATTAAGGAGTGCTACACCGAAAGGCCACAAAATCACCGCTGGCAGTTTTCGGTCGTCATTTTCTTTGGTCGCCGAAAACAGTATTTTCAGGGTATGTTCTTTACATCAACTGAAAGCTCTCATCGAGAGGAGTTGACCGGTGTCTATATCTTCTTCGTCCAACCACCAGAGGCGTTGAAATATGCTGTTGAAGAAGATGGTAAACAGTAACATAAATAGTTACTGTCTTCTTCCAGCCGCTCTATCAGTCAGTTTGGTGGGAGGCTTGCGGTTGTGCTGGTACCATGGGACTCGCTGGACGGAGGGCTACATGGCGAACAAGCGCATCAGTCTCGTTGACAGTCGGTGGTGGCGCTGGCGGTCCGGCAGCAGCACCCTCTGTCTCCTTTCTTCCTTCCTTTCTTTTCTTTTTTTTTTTATTTCTGTTTCTGATTCCCGAATACCCATCCGTCCAATTTCCAATTACTCCTCCCTTTTCCCAATTCTTCTACATCATTCTACATACTTCTAAAATATCACCACCACACATTATTTTACAATTATTTTATTCAAAATATCTCCTCCCTTATTTACCACTATACCCCTCTTAGAATTAAATTCCATAACTTAATATTATAATTATTTCATCCCTTTTTATTTTAAATCAGTTTCAATTATTGGATTCTGGGGTCCATATGTACGCACAAATTTTTTGCTATCGTAATTTTCGTTCCCAAAATTACCATCTTAGGCTCTATTATTTTCAAACTTCATTTTATTATCGAGTTTTGTGGTAAATTACAATTATTATCTTAACACACTCTCTTATTAATAATTTTCTTCATTGCTAGTAGATAATTACTTTATTTACTTTCTCAATAGTTTTTATCTTAATATTTCATATTTATTTATTCTTGAAATTTCTCCATATTCTTTTCCATATCATAGCGTTAGCGGCACTGGTATCGCGAGTGAGACGCCTGTTTAGGATTTGACATGGTAAGGTCACCCTCACTTAGGCCAAGGTGGAGGTCACTTTGACCTAGGCTAGGGAAGAGGTCGCCCTCACTTAGGCTTGAGGAGAGGTCACCCTCACCTGAGTTAGGGAGGAGGTCGCTCTTGTCAGGCTAAGGGAAAGGTTGCCTATTCAATCGTCCCTTTGAGCCAAGCTGTTAGACCCTAAGAATCATAGAACCTCTTGGGTTTTGAGATTTTAGAGGGCCTTTGAGCCCTATTGGGTTTAAGATTACCAAGATCTCACCGCCTTAGTTTACTATATAAGGCTCTTGTTTGTCACTTATCAGACCTGATCATTTTCTAGTCTTTCACTAATGAAAGCATTAAAAATAATAGAAGGACCAAGTATTATGACATTTATAAAATTGAACAATATTTTAGTTAGTTTTGAAACTAGAGGGATTAAACAGTTAATTTTTGTAATGGCTCATAGATTTTATAGTACTTTTTCCAAGTTTATTTTAGAGTAAAAAATGCAATTTTGCCAAAAGTTTAAAGTGAAATTATTCAGTAGGCCAAATTCTACTATCCAATATTTTGGAAAAATCTCAAAATTAGCCACTTTTTTTTATTGGCCACAAATAGCCATCCTTATTTTTTTTTAGACAAAGGAAACCACCTATGGATTTTAAGGGACAAAAATACACTTTTATTTTCAATAAAAATTCACCTCTATGTGACTTTTTTCTATGCTTCTACTAACATACCTTCTCTTCCCTCCATGGTTTCATCTTTTTGCTAGAAGCCACTACGCCACCACCATTGATCTAAGGCTCTCACTTGCCATCGATCAGAAGGCAGTCACCCTACGAGTTCAATGCCACCCGTATAGCCACTAGGAGCCAGTTAAGGAAGCTTCATATCTATTTGGAATTTATGATTGAAAAATTTTAGATTTTTTTGACAACTTTTTCGATATCCTTTGTTAGTTTCTTCCGTCTATTTTAGTACCAACAAACTTGTCTCTCTAATTTTAGTTGATGTATGCCTTGTTCGAGGTTGAAGCCATTTCCAATGGCTGATGGTTCTGAAGGTTCTAATAGTTTTAAATGAAAAATGTCTTCCACATTCTTTCAACTTTTTTGCTTGAGGCTATTGAAGTATATGTTGTTGCTGCATGTCATGAATTTGATGTTTCTTGTCAATGGACATTATTAAGTTCATATTGCATCTCCAACATTTCTACAACATTCTTCTCCAGATCAACATTAATTTCTGAGGATGCATCGGAATTCCCTTTCTTCCTTAGCTTAGTTGATGGTGGATTTACAGTCCTATCCTCTTCTTTCTCACCCTAAATAATCTCATTTAGGGGCTGTACATACTTTTGCAAAATCTAGCCTTTGTATCTGCTCTTCACAATGTTGTAGTGACCCAAGTATATATTGTTGGTAATCTCTTTCTCCTTCATTTTCTCACCAACATCACCCTTCACAGCAACACCAACATGTTTAATTAGCATTGATACCAGCCTTGGACAGGACAAATGCACCATATATTTTCCTCTCTTCATAACCTTTCTCTTCCATAGCCTTTAAAGTGCACATAATATTCTTTATAATTATGCTGGGTATGTTTAATTTTGCACCATTCAACAAATAAAACATGAGCAACTGAACTTATTCTTGGAATAAATTTGGATACAATTATCAAGCATATGAGTCTGGGAGTAACCTACAATCTGGTGCCTATTAACTTCTTGTCATTTCTATCCTAGGCTAGTTGCTCTTGTGCCAATTTTTTGAATTCATCCTTATCTGGGACAACCAAGTCTTTTAAGAATTTGACATAACATGTAGCCTCCAATTTAGTCAACTCACTTGTTTTCTCTTGTGTTATCCTAACATCCTTAACATTCATAGAAAACACAATAGCAATTATTTCTTCCTTCTTTCTTAATTGCTTACTCTCAATATATAGATTTGCATAAAACAACTTAACTAACCTAGGATAATAAGTACCATCTAAAGATAGATAATGTTGCATATTATTATCAAAATATACAGACAAATTCATTTTAACCTTAAGTAAAGATGCAAAATGTACCTTTTTCTCCACAAGAAACTGCTCTCTAAGGATAATCTTGTTAAAAAATTCCTCCCTATCACTGTTAATTAACTCATACCTTTCCCAAGCAGAGTCTCCACCCTCAATATCATTAGTGCTAGTTGCATCATTAGAAAATTCCTCTAGTTCGTCCTTCTCATAACTAAGTTGTATCCTAGCTTTCGTTCTCTTTTATGGAATGAGTTTTGGAGGAGGCTTTTCTTTTACACATTGTTGAAGAAGAAAGTTGAGCCTTTGCAGTTGATTTTAACGGCTTCTGTGTTTTTTTCATCCCCTTGCATTGTGTTTTTTGTGACTAGGTTTGACAACTTCTTTCCCCTTCCTCTTCTGTGATAAAGGCAATGATAAGGATTCTTCTCTCTCACTCTCTATTTCTCGGCTAATTAGTTTTTCTTACCCTTGCTTTTGAATCTGGGCATCTTTAAATGGGTTATTGGTGATGATTGGGATGAGTTTTGTCTGGTTTCAAAGGGTTTCAGGGTCGTTACAAAGTGGTTACTCTGGCGAGTTTCAAAGAGCAATTAATTCTGCACTTGGCTTAATTAATTTTGGTTGGGGGTCAAATGTTGTAGTTTAGACTGAATTAAATTTTGAATCTTTAGGCAATGGAAGTTGAAGGGATTGCAAAGTTCATTTCTCTTTTTTCACACAAAGGGCACATTTTAACAAATGAGCGTATTTCATAATAAATGCAGCCAAAATAATCAAATTGGGTGCAAAATATTGAACACAAGATAGCATATGTAACCTTATGGGTTGCATATAGACGTCGTTGCACCCTTTGCATCATAAATCACATAGTTATTATATGCACTCCTTATTGGTTATGCATCATTATCTATGGCTTCGCGAATAACTAATGACGTATCACTTCAATAGTTGGCCGTATTCTTATTTTTTTTGCACCCAATCTATCCTCGAGTATTACCTACGCCTCATCTTCCATGAAACACATGCTCACCTTGACCTCTTATAATCTACTCTAACACCAGTTGCACCTAACTAACTAGGGTTGTACATCGGTCAGGTTTGGTTCAACTCGAACCGAACCCGACCAAACCTGAAAACTGAATTTTTTATATTAAAATCCGAATCGAACTGATCAACCCAACTAAACCGAACCATCGTCGGTTCGATTCGGTCGGATCCCAAAATTTTTAGCAAAAAACAAAAGAAAATTGTTGATTTTTTTCGGTTCAACTCAAATCAACCCGAACTAAAACCCGATTTTTCTTAAAACATAAAACCGAACCGATCAACCCGACTAAACTTTACCGAACACGTCGGTTCGGTTCGATCGGATTGATCGGTTTGGTTTGATTTTTGCACACCCCTACAACTGACAGTCTCATTAAATTATTCATTTTTTCATGCTAAATGACATATCACAATTTGGTCCAACTTATACCCAAAATATAAACTTTTCCCATTATTTTCAATCCCTCTTTGCCTTTTTTTTTTTTTAAATCAAAGGAAGTATTTTTATCAAAAACCAAATATTTTCATATCCTTGAAAAAATGGAAAAAGTTACTCCCGAAACAAGGTCACCTTTTATTATTATGGTCTAATAATGTAATTTATCGTTCGCTGAGTAGGAATCTCTTGCATTTCATTTCACCAAACCAGAGCAAAGAGCCCCAAAGCCGCCGCACAAGCATGTTCCGGCAAGCATCACGCCTCTTGGGTCGATCCATCTCTGAAAGGTCAAGGATGATGGGTCGAGCCTTCTCAACGGATGTCCCAGCCACTCCCACCGTGGATTCGAGCTTCGTAGAATCGTGGAAGAAAGCGATTCCAAATATGGACGCACCAAAGACTCCATCAGCCTTCATGCAGACCCGCCCTCCTACTCCTTCCACCATTCCATCTAAGCTCACTGTCAATTTTGTGCTTCCCTATGCATCTCAGCTCTCTAACAAGGAGGTTTGATTTCTTTCATTTTTATTTTATGCTTCCATCGAAATCTACCAATAAAAAGGGATTTATGATAATCTAAAATAAGTCAAATTCTTAGAAAGAATATGTAGAAGCCTAATCCCAAATCGATCCATTAGCAGATGAGTTCGTCTGATTTTTTTGCCTTTCTACCTGAATTTTTTGTTGGTTAGAATTAGAGTATTCTTAAATTCTCTGAACTGTCTTTAATTCTACAAATTATTGTGTAATTTGCATATAAAATCCACAAAATTACGGAATGGAAAAGAATGACATTTTCCATTTCCTTGATTTTTTATTGTTAACATTTAGGACCGCTATTTCTCTAAGCTTGGTTTGGATCGAAAGAAAGGAAGAGAAAGGAGAAGAAGAGAAATTGATTTACTCTAGTTTCCATCGTTTGGACAGATAAAGAAAGGGAAAGTGAGGGAATGGAAGAGAAACCAAGGGAAGAAGAAGCCAATTTAATTGTGGGAAAGGAGAAAGAAGACTCACTTTACCCCTTATGCAAACTTTCTCCCTACTGCAAATTAAGTTCATCTTGGTCTCCTGCAAATTTTAGCATCCATTTCTACTCTTTTCCCTTCTGCAACAAATTAAGAAACAATGGAATGGAAGTTTGATTTCTCTTTTACCTCTTCTCCTCCTTTCTCCTCTATATTTCCTTTATTTTCTCTTGTGCAATTAAGGATCCAAACAAAGGCTAAGTTTCTAACATGCGGTATAGACTTAAATCAGTATTTATATGCAACACTAATTACAATTTTGTAAGACTCCTAAAAGATACCTCCTCTTTGATTCAACTCTCGTCCTCAAGATTTCTAGAAACTGACAAGAAAAAACAAATGAAGCTTACAGTTAAGTTTGGTTGATCTTGGAAAATCTGAAATTGTATTGCAAATCAATTTCAACTAATAAATGAAAACAATTTTTGTAGGGGAAAGCAGAAATATATAATGGTAAGAACTTTTTTCTAGAGCGGAAATATACCTTAGGTATTGTTTGGTTTAAACTCACTTCCATGCAAATACACTTCCCAAGAAGTTTAACTTCCTTTAGGGTCATGGGGGTGAGCTACTTTCCCTCTAACGTCCCCTCCAACCTCCTTTAACTCTCATTTCCCCTACTTCCCCTCCAACTCACCCCCAACCAAACAATGCCTAAGTAAACCAAATTGTTGAAGTTTGTTCAACATATCATTTCTAGTTTATCACAGTGCTCAAGTGTTGTTCCAACTCATGAGCAAACTGAACCTGCATTGTGAGCTGAACCTTGGGCTTGAAGCTCCATAAGCTATAACTCAAACTGATCTTGACATTTTTTCAAGAATATGAAGTACTGAACACCTAGCTACCAGGGGAAATTTTTGTTTCTATATCTACTAATTCTTATCTTCCAATTTGGTTTGCTTATTTTTATGCCCGGCATTAGCATTGCACTTGCATGTTCAACATGGAATGATAATGCTTTGTGAAGTTCTTAAGCCATCACCGTGTGAGAATGATGCGAACTGGTCTAAAAACCTTCATAATAGAACCAGAAACCTTGTATTTTGAATTGGAACTTTGTGGTAATGGGATTAGCCACACAAATGGTGGAAAGACTGCAATATGGGATCAATTATGCCGATTGGGCTTAATATGGCAAGTCTTGAAATCATGAATAGGTTTAAAGATTAGAGAATTACCATTGGTTACATGAGTTTTCAGGGTTGGAATGAATTGAATTGCCCCAAGCAAAGAGATCAGAATTGAGTTGGCCCAATGAATTAGGGTTTTCCTTGGAATTGACTTATTTAGCCCAATTTTATTATTTTTCTCCATTTCTTGAAGTTGCTCTGTTTGTTGTCATATTGTAAACTTTCCAGACTCAAATCACAAAACTTGGGAGTAGAGAGTCTTAGAAGCCTGATGGGCAAGAAGATAGACTAGAGAGAAGGGGAAGAAGAGAAGAGAATCAGAGAGAAAGAAGAATTTATAGAGCACAAGGGAACATATAAACATATATGGCTGTGAATTTAAGGACAAGAGAGGAGGAAATCAGGGTATATAGGGAAAGAGAGAAAAATTTAATCACCGTGAGTAAGAGAAAAATTTAATCACCGTGAGTAAGAGAAACTGCAAAAACTGAGCTTTTGTCTACAGAGTGAGAAGGAAGAGAAAATATAAGAACAATAGAGGAAAGAGAGACAAAAAGAGGAGGGATGAAGGTTGTATATAATATCCATAGTCAGTGTTCATTTTTTCTTTCCGTATAAATATTTGCATGAGGGAAGAGGGTTGTATGTAATTTCCATATTCAGTGTTCATTTTTCTTTACATATAAATATTTGCATGAGTCCATGGAATCTTAACCAATTTGTGCTTTTCATAACATGATGAATTGCCTACATTTACACCTTCGGGTGCGTAGCTCTTCCCCAGATCTTGCATAAATGAGAGATGCTTTTATGCACCGGGCTGCCTTTTTTTATAACATGATGAATTGCGTAAATTGACTTTTTGCAAGTTAAAATCTCCTTATGGATCATTTTCATTTTTATTGAAGCTATTTTCTTTTTGTCATTATTGTTGTTGATCTATCTCTCAGAAAGTTTGCTGCCCTATACCTTGTGAAATGCTATTTAATATTAGGATCCATAAGGAGTTGGGGGAGGGAGGTGTTCCTTATCATTCTCATTTGGATACATTGAAAGTACCCCCCATCTGTAAACCGATGAACTATGTAGAGAACTAGATTGCCCTTTTTTTTTTTCTTTTTCACAGTCAACACTCAACTTTGTTTCATAGTTTTGGATGTTCCAACACATTTAGTCTCATAATTTTGGATGATAAAGTTTATTGTTTGAATCAGGTTGACATGGTGATTATTCCTGCAACAACTGGACAAATGGGTGTTTTGCCAGGACATGTACCTACAATTGCAGAGCTGAAGCCTGGTGTTTTATCTGTGCATGAAGGGAATGATACGACTAGATATTTTCTCAGTAGTGGGTTTGCATTCATCCATGCAAACTCCGTTGCTGATATAATTGCGATCGAAGCTGTGCCAATTGACCAGATTGACCAAAGCTTAGTGCAGAAGGGGCTTGCAGACTTCACTCAGAAGCTGAGCTCAGCTACAACCGACTTAGAGAAAGCCGAAGCTCAGATTGGTGTTGATGTTCACAGTGCTCTCAACTCTGCACTCACTGGCTAATTTTTGCCTGTAGTTTGTTTGTGCTCTATTCGTTGTTCTGCATTTTCCCTTCATAATGTATAATCACATAGAGAGGCCTGTGAGGGTTCCATTTTGAAGGTAAATAAAAAGGTCTTGAGGAACAAGGAACACATTACATAAACTTTTTAAGAATGTTGCTTTTTGCTAGTGTTCATTTGGTAATGGCAATGACCTCTTTGGTTACCAGATTTTTTTAATTAGAACAAACAATATTCGTTTGTTTTTCCCCCCTTTTTTCCATGAATTTTGATTTCTCTGATCCTTGCAATTTTGTACCATTTGTTATTATATTTGTTACCCAATTTTAATAATTTTGTTAAAAACACAATGTGGAGAGTCAAAAACACAATTAAATTTAATTTATATCTATACCCAATTTTAATAATTTTGTTATTTTTACATCCAAATTTTAAATTTTGGACCAAATTGTAGCAAACATGAAATGTTTGGCATCTTTTTAAAATAGACAATTTCCAAATCCGCATAAATCTTTTCTATTATTCTAAAGCACTTAAAATAATTTTTTTAAACTAAAATTATAAAATAAAGTGATTTTGTTAATTTATTTTTTATGTTTCAACTTATTAATATGCTAAAGTAAAATTAATTTACCAAATTATTTTTTTTATTAACCACATTAAGACATTTTTTTAGTTTATTTTAAATATTATGTTCTTTCTAAATAAGATATAACAATTTTTTTTTAGTAAAAAAAAAAAAAGCAAGGTACTTTTAGTTTTTGTTCTACTTCGTGTCATTCAATTTTTTTTGACTTTATTGGTTTGTATAATTAATTACTAGTATAATGATAATAAAATTAAAAATAATATTGAATGGACCCAGGAGCCGATGTGTCAAAATTCGGCATGCCACATGTGTGCCATGTGTCACCGGCCGAAATGTCTAAATTCCGGTCAAAAGTAGTTCAATTTTACATTTTTAAAAGTTGGATACAACAGAGTTATGGAAAACAATATGGTATGTCCGTATTACAAGACCCACAATTAGAAAACAAATAAGCCTTATCTAGTTGGACATGAACCGAAACTTCTTTATGTTTCATTACTTATCGTGTTAGATTGGCCTTGTATGAATCATACCAATTGAATTGGACATAATTTAGGTGTCGATGGCGATATCCACACACACGGTTGATAGTTTGTTCTATAAAGATCATTTTTATTTTGCTGTTGACTTCCAATAGTCGGATATTAGGAACAGAGCTTGACAAATGATATCGAAGGCCTGCCACGTCCTATGGCCGGAGGTGAGTTTTGGTTGGGTTGCGAGTTTGTTGGCCTGGTGAGCGAGATCGTCGGATTGTCATCTTGGCCTCTAGCTAGGTTGAGGACTACAGATTGTGGGCCTTGGGAATGGATCTAACATCGATAAGTACTTTTATTTTTTCATTTAACGGAATATATGAATTTTTTTAAAATAAAAAATAAAAAAAGTGCACAAAATATTTAGAAATGAGAGAATATACATTTTATATTCCTAAATTTCTTAAGAATATATGAGAATATTAATTTATATTCTTAAGTTTCATAAGAATATATGAGTATAAATTTAGATCCCAAACTTTTGCTCATAATTGTCAAATGTTTATTGTAGCTAGATTTTTTTTTTAAAAAATTAGAAAGTCATCATTTTATTTATTACTTTCACAAAATATAAGTTAACAGTTTCATATGCTCCTATTGATTATAAATAAAATTAAAGCTTAAAAGAGATTTTGTCATTATTAAAACTTAAAAGAGATTTTGTCATAGAACGAGTTAAATAATTACAAATTTTTTTATATATTTACAATTTATATAGATACTTATTTTTAGTAACTACATAATATCTTCCAATATATGTTTGAAAATTCAATGAACTTTCTCTATTAACCGTATCCACCACTGATTTTGAGTCGGTCTCAATTATACACCAGTTCCATTACTTCTCTATACATAATTCTAGTCTGCAATTAATTCTAACAAAAGCGGATCAATAAAAAACTTCCATTGTTTGACCCTCTAGTCAATTAAATCCACTTTATTATCCCTTATTACAATTGCAATAGCTCGTAAGTTTTTGTGAATATTGACTGCCGCATCCACGTTCAACTTAAGATACAACGGGGGAGGACACTGCCTGATAGTGAGCAGCTCCTATGCACCTTATCACCAGCATTGTTCCCTACAGTATTTGTTCCATCAAACTTCTCAACAAAACAAAATTCTAACCAACTGTTAACAGTTAGTGCAATTACTTGATTTGGGTCAGATTTTTGGAAATTAAAATAGTAGTTATTTCTGGCTTTCCAGAGTTGCCACATCAGAAAAAAAAATGAGCACTTTCCATCCAACAGTTCTATCTTCCTAACATGTTCCATTAAACTAATCCAATTTTGTTTTGGAGAGTTACCTATTACGCTGTCAGATCTAAAGCACAAATAAGAAGCCAACCATACAGTTCCTGCGAAGGGGCACGTGAAGAAAGGTGCTTCTCATCCTCCAATTCACCACATAAGCCACACAAATCACAACCATTCTTCAATCTCTTTACTAGAATTACTCCAACTACTAAGCATTTTTTAAGAAATCTCCATATGAAAACTTGCATTTTCTTTGGACAACACAATCTCTAAATATACTAATATGGAAAACCACTATCCACTATATTAGCTCCCAATACTTGAGTTCCTTCTTCATAAATAAACTTTTAAGCTTCTCTATACCCCAATCTTATAGAATACATCTCATTCTTCGCATAATACCAAACTGATCTGTCATGTTGGTTGGAGTTTGCAATTGGCAGACTTATAATAGCCTCACAATTTGTTTTTGAAAAATTGTTTTGTAGTAAAGTTTGGTTCTAAGTTCCATTCTCCCAATTTATTAATTGGTGCACCTAGTATATGCCCCATATCCCTTCATGTATGATAATATGCAATAAATGGAGGCTCTTTTGGAATCCAACTATTAGAGAAACAAGCAATATATAACGTCCATTCCAAATATTCCATCTCACACCATGTTTTAATACATCTCTGCCCAACAAGATACTTCATCCCTACGAGGCTTTCTTAGGAGGCGTCACTGAGAAGAAATCAGAATTCCTATAATATTTCCCTTTCAAAGATCTAGCTAACAAAGATGAAGTATTGGAGATTAGTCGCCAACCTTGTTTAGCCAATAAAGCCAGATTCGTAGCCTCACAATCCCAGAACTCAAGACCTCCATCTTTTTTATGAAGCCAACACTTTTTCCATCATATCTAGCTGATTTTCGACTTCTTGTTCTGCTGACCCCCACCAAAATAACTGTACCATGGAGTTAATATCATTGGTGAGTTCGGAACCTTAAAACAAGAAAAAGTATTGAGAGGAATGACTGATGTTACTGCCTTAATCAAGGTTTCTTGCCCAACATAAGATAGAAATTTTTCTTTTCAGCCCATAAGTCTCACCTTAATTCTTTCCTTCAATACTCTAGAAAGTAAGTTTTTTCGATCTATCCATGATACAAGGATACCCCAAATATTTATCAATCACATCACTAACGAAATTCCCAACAGACTTGCCAATTCAAATTTCAATTGCATCGATGAATTTTTGTAACAGTCGAAAATAATAATTCTTGAATAACATAAATAACTTAAAGGATCAAATTGTAGTGTACCAAAAAATATTAGATTAAATGAAAATAAATTATATTAAATTTTAGTAATGAATTATTTTATGGAAAATTTATTTAATTGAATGTTTAGAAAATAATGAGATTAAACAAATGGGTATTTTAAGTATAATATAGTATTTTTTCGACTCCGAGAACATATTAGTCATTTTGACTCTTGAAAAATTATAAGTTTGGAATTTAGTTTTAGAATATTTAAATATGTAATCTAGATATCGTAATAATTATTTTGAGTATAATTTTGCTAGATTTTGAAAATCAGTTAATTTTTACCACACCAGGTAAAATGCGGTAAAACGGTAAATTTAAAATTTACCCTAGTTAAAATATTAAACCAAGTATAAATATGATAAAAATAAAGTAAACCCTAAATAAACCCTTAGGCAATGGTAAACTCTTGTAAACAAAGATACATCTATTTAATTTAATTTGAAAATTAAGTAAAAATTTAGTAAAATCAAGTAAATTAAGTATCAAATATACAATTAAAATTCAGATTTCTTTAGAGACAAACTTAAATAAATATTTGTGACATTTTATCAAATATTAAAGATATAATTTGAAGGGTTTACAATTAAATGAAAAATATGGATAAAAATGTATTAAAAAGTAAATTGTAATTAAATTTTAATACAAGTAAAATTTAAATCTGTCACATACCATAATTGAAGTAGAATTATTGATGAAAATAGTGGGAAGTAAGTGGGAGACAAGAAATGAAATTTATTTTTGATATTTAGTGAATTTGTCAAAAAGTAAATAGTAAATTAAAATAATTGAAACTAAAATACAAAAATTAATAATGTAATCTGGTCTATAAAATGACCCATAAC
>CATIWJ010159714.1:0-30187 GCA_949640765.1 Croton laevigatus | reverse complement strand
TTAAGTAGATATACTCACAATCCTAACAAAGAACATTGGAATGCACTTCATCGTCTGTTGAGATATCTTAAAGGAACTATGAACTTATGTTTGCATTTCAAAATTTCCTACTGTATTAGAAGGTTATTGTGATGCCAATTGGGTGACAGATAATGATGAAGTGAGTTCTATTAGTGGATATGTGTTCACTTTAGGGGGAGGAGCTGTTTCATGGAAATCTTCCAAACAAACATGTATTGCTCGCTCTACCATGGAATCAGAATTCATTGCTCTTGAACTAGCTGGTCAATAAGCTGAATGGTTGAAAAACTTGTTAGGAGATATTCCACTGTGGGGGTCATCTGCTCTAATCTCATTGCACTGTGATTCACAAGCGGCTATTGGAGTTGCAAAAAATTATGTGTATAATGGCAAAAGAAGACATATCCGCATTAGACATGGTGCAGTTAAACAACTCTTGAAGAATGGAGTAATCTCCTTAGAATTTGTGAGATCTGAAAGAAACATGGCAGATCCTTTGACAAAAGGATTGACAAGGAGGGTTATTCAAGAGTCTTCTAAAGGTATGGGACTTAAGCCTTTGTTTTGAAAGGTGTGTAGTATACTATAGCCCATCCTTTTATGTGCAATAATACTTAAGTCCATAGCCCTAAGTTTGGGTGGTCCTATAAAGGACTTGATGGAAAATTGTGATGAAATTTAAGTCTAAAGGACTTATTGACTTCATAGCTCTATTTGTTGAGTGGTCTATAGTATGATAGACTTGATGAAGCAACTGTTAAATGAGTGTGAAGGTGGGCTGCCTTCTATGAAAGAATAAAGGATTTTTCTTTCTAGAGCACTCATAGAATCCAAGGTGTGTGCACATGGCATTTAATAGTGCTTTGGTTGTATCGCGGAATAGCATACATCAAGGAGTTAATACGTGTTGTGGGGGTTTCAACTTGAGCTTTTGAAAGTTCAAGAATTATTTCACTTTCATTAGTAGAGTTGTTGCCTCATTTCACTACGCATTAATTCAATAGAAAGATATTAATGCTTAAGTAATAAAATTCCTTCCTTTGCCCAGAAAATGTGTTTAAAATAAAACTCAATAGTCATTCGTGGGGGATTGTTAGGAATGACTATGTTTTAGTCTTTTCCCACATTGCTAAGATAACAAAGTTTTGTTGTGTTTATAATAAACCTTTCCTCTACAAAGTTTCGAAAGAGTGCATTACCCGGGCTGGGCTGGGCTGGGCCACGTCGCTTACAGTTTTTTGGAGAAAATTCTATTTCATTTTATAAACAAAACAATTTTTGAATGGGTCCAACGAAACAAACGTTTTTGCTTAAAAACTGAGATTTTCGTTTGATTTCACACCATGATCTTCTCCACCTTCACCTGTATTTTCTCAACTTCAATTTTTTTCGTTAGCTTCCAGATTTCGTGGTGTATATATTGGTTTCAGTTTACAGCAAAGGATTCATTCAATTTTTTATCCTCTTCCTTCTTAAGTTTAATTTCCCTTTTCTTTTTGGGCAATTGCACTTGCTATTCCACCCCGATCTCACGAGTGCACGTGCGATTGGGTTGCTGTGTTAACCTTGGGAAGCGAACAGCATTCATCGATTGCACCTCGATCGTGCCGGATTTTGCTTTCAGGGCATTGGTCTTCCACGACGCAGCAATTGTTTCTAATTCATCGATTGTTTTCCAATAATTACATGAAGCCTGAATGTAAAAAACCCTCCATAAAGATTGAGCAAAGGAACCACATACATTTGTTCTAACCATAAATAGTCCAATGCTTACTAGTGTTTTCTTAATAAAAGCGTAAGAAAACAAAGCAAATGACGGATGAATTTTTAATATAATATTCAGATCCTATTCTACAATACTTATAAAGTTAGGAATGAGTGAACAACTGATAATCATTGTTGGCGGATTTAGCTGCGGCGCAAACGAAAATGAAAGCAAAGGCGAAGGCGAACGCTGAAGCACCAAGCCGGCTAATGGGCTTCTTCCTTGCTTCCTTTCCTTCATATTGCTTTACAGTTTACATAGACATTTCTGCCCCCATTTCTTTTAACTATTATGATTGTAAGTTTCTTACCCTTTTAACACATGGGACCCAGATATAATAGACAAAACAATTTAAAATTCGTTTGAGAGGATCTCGAACGAGAAGTGTAGCCTCGTTCAACTTAATATAAGCTTAAATTGTAGTGCATCAGTTGGGTTCGGGTTCACTTGAACCCAACCCAACCAACCTGAAACCCAAACTTTGCTTATTTTCCCCACCCGAACCAAACTCAATCAAGATTCAGGCCCCGAACTGATTAACCTGAGAAATTCAAGACCCGACCTTAATAAACCGAGCAACCTGAATTAGGGAAGTCCTATTTGAATTAACTGCCAAAACAAGAAGCAACCTTATAATGAAAAATATTTCATTTGGCCTTCCATACTATTAGGAACCAAAGATGTTAAATGATAGAAAAGAAATTTAAATAGAAAACCTAAACCTAAACAACAAATCTAAATCTCATTAAGAAAGCAAATTAACCTTGGTATAACATTCAGTTGCTTCCTTTTATGTGAAGAGAGATGCACAAAAATACTTTTGAAGAGTTTCGAGATTAGCTCTGATTTTGGCAACCTAAATTATCAAAGATAAAACCTTATGATTAAATTTTTTGATTAAAAGCATATCACTAACAAGGCACCCAAGGAAACACCAATTAATATTATCTTTAGCATTTTTCATTTGGTTTTAGAACACAAAGGGGAAAATAATAACTCATCTAAACAAAAAGCCGAAACTCCAAATTGTCTAATTTGTACAAAAAAATCATTGTCCAAGAAAAACTTACCTCAAATGACGGTGAAAGTGAACTTACCGGAGGAGCTACGTCTGAAGAAATGGAAGGCCAGAGGAGGAAAATGAAGGTCGGAGGAGCTGCGACTAGGAGCTGTATTTAAAGAAATGAAAGGCTGGAGGAGGAAGTGAAGGCTGGAGGAGCTGCGACTGGACCTGGCAGTGGCATGGTAAAGGTGAGGAGAAGGGGGGAGGAGAGAGGAAGGAGAGGCAGATTTTTAGGTGTTTAGGTTTTGTTTGAATGGAAAAGACGAAGAAGAGGAAGGTTTTTAGGTTTTGTTTGATTTTTGCTCAAAACAAAATGGCATAGTTTAAGGAATAACTTTGGGTTGTTCGGTCGGGTCGGTGATTCGTCGGGTTAAATCGAACAATCCAAAACCCGAATTTTATCCAAAACTCTCACCCGAACTGAACCAAAAAACCCAATTAAACTGAACCGATCCCTTCGGGTCGGTTCGATCGAGTTAATCGGGTGATTTGGTTTTTGCACACCCCCTAAATGTAGGTCAAAATGCATAATTTGGATTTAATTGTATGATACATAATATATTGGCCCATAAAGTCTAAAATTGAAAAAATGAACCTTTCACCTTCTATCTCACCTCATAATCAATTTGAAAGAGTCTTTAAAACCAATTTAAAGAACAATTTGTTTTTTTTTCCAAATTTTCATATTATTTTGCTCTAATTCATTCATCTACTTCTTCTGCTTCACCTAATAAAATTCCAATTTGATTAAACTAACCAAAAAAGCCGTTATCAATTTGATTACAGTAAAAAATTGCGCATTGAAGATCTTTTTACTATCTTTGCAACTTAAAATATTCCAATTTTCGCATAGTTCTTAAAGGTTTCAATTTCTCTAATTCTCTTCCTCAATTTCTAAAAAGTATTATTGAGTTCCAATATTTTCTTCTCCAATTTCAAAAAACTAATATTATTTGGTTTAATTTATAGTGAGTATTGTATAATGTATATATTACAAATTATAAGTTTGATTTATAAATTACAAATTTATTATTTCTAAAAAACTTTTTCTTTTAGCTTTTTCAAATGTATACATCAATTTTAACACGTGTGTTAGACTACTTTGTAACTTTTAGTCAATGAGAGGTAGATGGCAGGGTCAAGCTATTAATCATGTTAGATCTGAGCAAATTCTGTTCGGCTATTTAAACCACTCAAACTGACCAAAAACTGAATAGATTTTTTACTAATTGAAGATCGAATCGAGGTATCTCAGAACCGAACCGAACCATAAATCAAATCGAAAAAATTGATTTGATTGCTATTCGTAGTTTTCACTTAATGGTTTGATTTTTTATTCCAATGTTTGAGCTTCGATTTTTTATTGGTTTTACATTTTCAGTTTGAACTAAACCGAAAATACTCGTCTCTAATTGAAACAGTCCTGCTCTAGAGATAAACAATAAAATGGGAGTTAAGAGCAGCATTGATTTGCTTATATATATATATATATATATATGTGTGTGTGTGTGTGTATGTGTCATTCTTCATGTCAAGTTTAAATGATAAATTATTCATCAAAGTAGGGCTGTAAACGAGTCGAGCCGAGCTGAGTATCTGAGCCAAGCCAAGTATTAACCTGCTCGATCTCTGCTTGTTTAAAAATCAAGCTCGAGCTCGGCTCGTTTAGTAAACGAGCGAGCATTTAACAAGCCATTCGACTCGTTTACAACCTAAAGTTGTAAACGAGCTTGAAAATCGAGCTTGATCTCGTCTTGTTTAGTAAACGAGTGAGCTCGAGCTCAGTTCGTTTGATAAACGAGCTTAAAAATCGAGCTCAGCTCGTTTATTAAACGAGCGAGCTCAAACGAGCATTTAACGAGCCGAACGGCGAGCCGCTCGACTCGTTTACAGCCTTACATCAAACGAATTCCAAAATAATGAATACCTCACGATGAAATAAAAACTTAAATATTGGAATCAATCTGTGTACAACAATGATATTTGATGAGTTATAATTATTCATAAAATAGAATTGCTTCCAATTTACTCACCTTTTAGGGCTTCGTCTCTACCCATGTTTTCTATCAGATACTGCCGGTGTCAATCATGAGAAATTTGAGAAAAATAAAATCTGGCAAAGATAGAGGCGGGGATGTAGGTGGAGGAAGATTGAAACAAAAACTCTAAATATTGGAATCAATTTGTGTACATCAATGATCTTTAATAAGTAGTTCATAAAAAATTAAGTTCTCCACTTCAATTCCTATGCATTCACTATCAAATTGCAGATTTATCTATCCATCAAACCTCACCAAATCTCTACTTATAATATAATCGAACAAATGATCAGTGTCTAGAGTTGAGCTTAAATACTAACTTACCCTGAAAGAGCTCTCAACAACTCAAAATGGTACTTAAGCATGAAGTCATCCTTGTCGCTGTTACCAAATGTATACAGTTAATCACATGTTAAGGTTAACGGATCTTATTGCCAAAGGAATTGTAAACAAATAGGATTTTATGTAATTAGAAATTATTAATAAAGAAAAATTATAGAATATAAAAATGTAAATATAAATAAACTGAAATTAAACCTTAAACACAAAGAAGAAGTAGAAGGAACGTTGAAGCTTGAAAAATCAGTCTACTTAAGACATAATTTATCCGAGATTGATAACTTTCTCCCAGGATACAACCGTTATGGAAGCAAACTCAATCGATTACAGAAGCTTATTACCAGAACCTAGAACTAACAACCTACCAAACAAAAACAGAATGAATAAAAATATTTTAAGAAGTTTGTTTTGTGTAAAACATACTAAAAATATTAAGGTCTATGTATAAGCAGGCCAGGGTACAGAAGATTTAATAGACATCAATGGTAGTGAGTGATTAGGGAATAAAAGGGAATTAAAACTGATTAAAGTAAACTAGTATTAATACTAATTAAAACCAGTTTTAATTGCAAACGTAATGATGCGAACCCCAAGAACAATTATCTTGAAACCCAACAACAATATATGATCTCAATCTTAGGAGAGAAGGTTTCATGGTTTAGTTAGTTTTTATAGGAGGTTTGTAAAGGATTTTAGTTCTCTAGTTGCACTATTAACTGAAATTGTGAAAAAATTATAGGATTCAAATGGGATAAAGAACAAGAAGATGCTTTTAATATGATTAAACTAAAACTTTGTTCTGCTCCTATTTTAGCTTTGTCTAATTTTTCACAAACTTTTGAGATTGAATGTGATGCTTTGGGAATAGGTATTGGTGTTGTTTTGATGCAGGAAGGCAAGCCAAATTTTAGCGAAAAGCTACATGGAGTTGCATTAAATTATTCTACCTATGATAAAGAGCTTTATGCATTGGTGAGAGCTTTAGAGACTTGGTAGCATTATTTGTGGCAAAAAAAATTCGTTATTCACACCGACCATGAATCCCTCAAGCATTTGAAGGGTCAAGGTAGGTTGAATTGTTGACATGCGAAATGGGTGAATTTCATTGAAACATTTCCATATGTGATCAAATATAAGAAAGGTAAGGAAAATATCGTTGCGGATGCACTTTCACGCAGGTATATTCTAATCTCATCTTTAGATGCCAATCTGTTAGGATTTGAACATGTTAAGGAATTATATTTGGAAGATGATAATTTTGCTTCTATTTATAATACATGTGAAAATTCTGGATTTCAAAAATTCTTTAGGCACGATGGTTGTTTATTTAAAAAAGATAAATTGTGTGTGCCAAAAGGTTCTATGCATGAATTGTTAGTACGTGAAGCATATAGGGGAGGTTTTTTTTGTTTTTGCCAGTAATAAAGAAATATGGAGGAGGTTTAATGGGGCATTTTGCTGTAGCTAAAACTTTAGACATATTGCATGAGCATTTCTTTTGGCCTCATATGCGTAAGGATGTTGCAAGAATTTATGCCAATTGCATTACATATAGACATGCTAAGTTTAAAGTTATGCCCCATGGATTATATACACCTTTGTCTGTGCCTAATGAACCTTGGGTTGATATTTCTATAGATTTTGTTTTAAGGTTGCCAATGTCAAAAAGAGGTAATGATTTAATTTTTGTTGTTATGGATAGGTTCTCTAAAATCATACATTTTATTATATGTAGTAAGACTCATGATGCAACTAACATTGCTAATTTATCATTCACCTTTAATCCATTTTAAGCGAAGTGAGATTTGATCCATCCATTGTTTAACAATTTTTTGTCCCAAGTTTACTCTGAGCTTTAATTTTTCATTCACCTTTAATCCATTTTAAGCATATAATATACCGTCGAAAAGCTCTTATTGCATAGAATACATTGACAAATTTCATGTTATTCAAATCGCAACTTTTTCTATAAATTATTACGCTCAAAGTTGACTATAAATCACTTTCTCAAGCCATAAATATTCAACATGAATAAGCTTGAAAAAGGGAAAAAATTTAAGTTGGTGAGCAGCTAAAATATTCAAAAGCAACTATTACAAACTGTTGCAAACACAATAATTCAGTTCAATTTCTTGCAAAAGTCTTGCTTTTGTCAATGTCATCCATTAAAATCAACTAATAAGAAAAATGAATTATCCAATTTATCAATTTTCCATAAAAATATTCAACTATTTTAAAAAAAATAAAAGACTGCACTAACCTTAGTAGCTTCACGACCTAAGGAAGTGCAGGCAAAAACATTTTAGCTTCATCAAATTCTGGTATAAGTTAAAACATAGATTCTCTCCCTATAAACATTGTAAAAATTTGGATTTATCTCCTCTCAGGTTTGGAAATTATTTTCCTTGAGTACTAGTTCCATAAATCCACAATTCAGCTCAGATTCAATCGAACACTTGTCACTTATGAAGGTTTTCTACACTTCACGGTACATTAAAACTATATTCTGCCCTGATCCTGATCCAAATCAGGTATTAGACATGTTTAGGTTAATCCTAGGTTGTGGGTTTAATAAAATAAAAACAACTTGTCCTTAATTTTTCTTGTTAAATCCAAATCTGCCTCTCTTTTTCTATTATTTTCAGTTTTACTTCGTCGTTTGTTTGAGTAACTTACGCATGTATATGATTAAGTTAGGAGCCTACTAACATGAACCCACATTAAATTCATATGGAGTTCAAGATCAATTATTCATTATTATTGTAATTTTTTGTATTCTTTGCTTCAACCAAATGGTTGTAAGTTGGCTTTATAATAATTAAGTAGGATTTTCATTTCTACTCTTTCATTTATGTTTATTGTTATGTTTATTTTTATATTTTAATTTATTATGCCATATTTATGCATTTAGCTTAATTAATTAGTTATTTTTCTTCAAAATTTATTTTCTCCAAAATCACTGTCTTTGAGCGTTTTTCTTATTGTGTTACACAAATCCCATATCTCAAAATTTAGTTCCTGAATTTGCTTTAGTTCGAAAGTGTCTTTAGCAAAATTAAAGGTTTTTACGCTTTGGGCTAAATGGAGTCATTCTCTTTTAAAATTAGCTTTTCCTCAAGTTTTCCAAAAAATAAATAAATAAAGCTAACACTCCTTTAAACTATTTTTTTTAACTCGACTCCTCTATTCTTAATTTTTATTATGTTCAAATTTTCAATTTTGGTCTCATATCTGTAGGGTGTTAGAGTAATAGCACACTCCATGACCTACCTGTAACATCCGTTTATCGAAAATGTTAAGCAAGTGCTAGGTGTACGCGCAACTCGGGAACCGTCGAGGCTCCGAGGTTGGGTGTCAGTCTGGATGACCTATGGGAGACTGTAAATATAGTAGATAATGAGGGATGTATAATAAATAAAGGTTTTGAAAGGACAACCATCACATCCGGAAGCAAATATAGGCCAAAGGAGCTCAACATGGCTCAACGGGCTCCAGAGGAGGTGTTGCAGACCTAAGCGTAATTTTCTAAAAAGTTACATAGGGTCTTAATAGTGCCTGTAACGGATGTCAAATATGAAATCTCGGGAGTTTACTGGTCGTAACGGAACGTCACAGAATTTTCAAAAAACACGCGTATAAAAAGATATGTTTGGTTTTCAACGGAGGGCTTTTTTGTCATTTGATCTAATTAAATTCCATATGATCCCATATGGTGAGCTTAAGGTAAGTTGGTAAAATTTTGGAGGTTTGGAAGGTTGAACTCAATCATAGCCAACGAAAATGCTTACTTTGACTTTAAAATCCAATCAAAAGGAAGGAACAAATGAGCAAGGCTATGAAGTGTTCACCTTTGGCTATAAATAGCATGAAAATGACCAAAATTTGGCCATTTTCATGAAGGGTGGCGACGGCTTCCATAGGAGAAAGAAGAAGCATAAAATTTCAAGGTAAACCATATTTTTTATACTTGAATTTTGTGATTTTTAGCTTAGTTTTCCATTCTTAAGAAAGATTAAGCTAGTATATATGATCAAATCCTTGTTTTTCATAACCTTTAATATGAACCCTAAGGTGGTGAATAGTAAGAAGGTTAGGGTTCTTAGTAGAGGTTGAAGATGAAGAAAGAAAGGGTGGAAAATGATGTTTTAAGCATAAATAAGCATAAATTTCAATTAAATTTCCAAAGATTAAACATATAGGCTTGAGATTCTTATACTGAGGGTTTTTGGTGACTAAGTGAGGATATGATATGTGTAGAAAATCAAGAGGAAAGAACCAAAGAAGAGCACTAAAGACTAAGGAAGATAAAAAAAAAAGGTTTGGTACTTTAACTTTGGAAATTGTTAATTTTCTTCAATTATTCTTCATGTTGGCTGAATGGTTTGTGTTCAATATTGCTATGTTTTGATGTTTATATGAGTTAATTAGGTGTAGGTGATTGCATAATAGTCAAGAGAAATGTTAAAGTAGTTATTCAAACTTAATTATGCAAAGTTGTCAAAATTGCCTAAAATCTTTGATGAATTTTCATTAAAAATCCTAGTTCTATTTTTGTAGAGGGACTTCAAATCTCTTCATACTATATTCTAAGGTGTCTCAAAATAATTTTTCCAAGAAAAAAATGCAAACCCTCCTATCCTAACCAAGCTAGGCCGAATGGACTTGGAGGAAAAGCTGAAATTTTCATTTTTGTACCTTTAAATTTTAAATGTCTAAACCTTAAAATCCTTAATTAGAACTTCATAAGAACTCAACCAACACTTAAAGGGATGTATAAAACTCATTTAGGGTGCCGAAATTGGCCTTGAATGAGTGGTATACTATCCCATTTAAGTTGTCAAAATTCATAATTTACTATTCATTTGGTATTTTTCTTTGGATTACTATTCATTTGGTATATTTAAATTACTATTCATTTGGTATGATTTTTAAGAATGTGTAAGTGACATCTCATCAAAAGAAAAATACCAAAAGTGACTTTATATGATTGAGTAAGGACTAGACGTCCTAAAGTATGTAGTCATTTGCGAAAGATCAGATTGTTAATCGGTTTTCACAAAATTTAATTTGCATTTAAATTGAAACTGTTTTAATTAAATAAAATTTTATGAACTAAAAACACAAAGCTCTACTTGGTTTCGGTCGAACTCGGCGGTAAGGGTACGACACGTTGTATATTGATATCATAGCAATCTGTAGTATCATTGGTATTGAATTACTTTTATGGAATGTCGCTTAATTATTGACAAAGTCGGGTTACTTACAAAAGTACCTGGCAACTATTTCTCTAATGTGTGTTCTCGACAGATACTTAATGTCCGATGTGGAAATCTATTTGGTGATTTCAGTACTACTGTACTGTAATTATTGAGTACCTATCCATCATTAGATTCAATTGAAAACCTTATCCCAAAGTTCCACTATATATTAGTAGAGCAAAATAAATAAAACACTAAGAAAGTAAATACGTATATTTCTTGCATGTCGCATTTATATTTTGTTTTATCATTTATACTAGTTTACTTAACGTGTTTTATTTCGAGATGTTTTATTTAAAGCACCTTTAAAATTATTTATTTTCAACAGTTAAAGTACTCACTGGACATTAGTGCTCAGCGAATTATTTTCTGTAACTCAACTTGCATCAGTCACCGGCAGTTCAAGGCAGCACCTAAGATCATATTTTATTTTGGTTATGACACATTAGTAGTGGCATGTATATAAATATAGTTAGTACTCCCAGGTAATCCCTAATGTAACTATAAAATAAAAATAGTAAACCTTTGAGATACTGTTTGAATTGAGTTTATCGCTTTTTATTATTGAAGTGCTTATTTTCGGTCTATATGAGGAGTGAGGGTATAAGGACGATTGCCGAAGTGTTTGAGAAAAATTTTCTTTGCAGGATCTCAGTGAATAGTTGTAGGGACTACAATTCGGCCGCTGTTACCATTCACGGACTGTCCTATGTGTAGCGGAGCTATGACGAATTTTCCGCAGAAATTATTCAAAAATTTGGCTAAGTATAAAATGAGAAGAAACTAATAACCAACATTACTTATCTATTCATACATATAAATTGACTCGATATAGCTCCAATATTAATAGGTAGCATTCCTTCGAGGTCATTCCACTAGACCAAGAAGGGGTGTTACACTACCTCCCCCTTGAGGTGGTAAATAAGCTCCATGAGATGTCTGAAGTGAAGTTGTAGTTATATTCAAACCAGCCATAGTAAACTCTTGCCGTTAATTTGTCAAAAAAACTCAAGGGTGAAGTTATCGTACTTGGTAAGTGAATCTAAAATAGGAAGACAAATAATTAGACACAAGGACATTCATGAAGACAAACCTATTGATTTCCAACCTTGAGTTTTAAATCTAACAATTTAATATCACTTTTGTCATGACCTAAACACTAGCCGTGACCTATGGCAAACAAATTTTTTTAACTGCAAGTTTAAGTAACATTCAAGCATAATATTTAATACTCTATTCCAAAACTGCACATTATGCATAATAATACCGTTTTCATGCATAAGTGCCCAAATTAAAGGTTAAATGCCAAATCATATTATATGCAACGATGAGACCATATATAATAAACTCGACCAAAATGTCTAAGTAATCATTAAAGTTAATAGTCATTTTTATAAAGTTTCAAACCCTTATCTTTATTATAAAACATAATAATAGTCTTCTATTAGTATTAGTACTTATCTTCATATAAGTCTACTAATAGAGTTAGCAATTGTTAACATGTGTTGCAGGTGGTGTATATTTAAGCATTGTTTGGCAGGGGTAAATAAATTAGAAAAATGCTACTTACTAAAATAGATAAATCTAGTCGCTTGTATCGCTTTATCTATTTTACTTTTTATGAAGTAGACTTCCTAATTTCCTCTACAGAAAGGGAGTAACTTCTAACGTACATGAGAGAAAATGTAACTTATAAAGTAAAAACTATTTTTTAATTATATATATATATGTATATATATATATATATATACATACATTGTATCCAAAAAAACTTATATAATTGAAATTTTTAATGACATGATAAAAAAAAACTTACAAAGTAATTAAAAAGGGGAAAAAAAAAGGTAGATTTTGAAAACATTGGTAAAGAGGAGCCAAAATCTATTGTTGCCCTTATGAAAAAGTTGCTACGTGTGGGTCAACAAAATGGGACAAACACCTTCTTCTCCAACAAGAAAACCAGATTACCATACATAAACACGGCGCAGCGGTTACTTCCACCAGACTGCCCCATTCACTCACACCGGACTCGTTAACAGTAACTTGAAGCCATCTACTCATAGCAAAAGATGAAAATCACTGTAATGACCGCAGATGAGCAGATCATATCTCTTGATGTCGATCCACATGAATCCGTAATCCCTCGAAGAAACCCTAATTTCATTACATAATACATGATTAAGTGACGAATCTTTTTTTCAATTTGATTATTTGTTTTTTGCTCTTTTGATTCAATTGAAGGTCGAGAACGTGAAAGCTCTGCTCGAAGTGGAGGTGATTTCTCTCTTTTTCTCTGTGTTTTTAGACGTTTATAGTAATGAAGCGTTTGTTTGGACTCCGAGGAAATGGAAAGAAAAGATTAGATATTTAGAATTGTAGTAGTCCTAGCTCGTGTATGCTTAATCTTCTATATATTTATCTAAAAGAATCAAATTGAATTGAAAATTTGCCTTTTTCCCTAATTCTTATTATATGAGCAGACCCAAGTGCCATTGCAGCAGCAGCAGCTGCTCCATAATGGGAGGGAAATGAGGAATAACGAGAAACTGAGTGTATTGGGCGTTAAAGATGAGGATTTGGTGATGATGGTCTCTGGTGCTGCCCCTAGGTATATACTATCTCCTATTGGCTTATTCAGTATGTTTTAGTGGATAAATAATACTTGTTCAGGTGAATATTTGAATGCTATTAGCTTGTTTACTTTCGCAGCCTCGTACTGTACCTCCCTACTCATGTTGGTATTGAGCAGTCAGAAACAATTTCAGTATAAATCATAAATTCGCTTTGGCAATGGATTATATGATATTGACTTTGCACCATGTCCAGTGTATATTGGATATGTGAATTTATCGGTGTAAAACTTTGCAGTTTGCACTATACCCGGTGTGTATCACATTTATTATGCTGGAACACCGGTTTCTGCTTTGGATGTTAGTTTTAAGTATGGAAGGGTAGAAAGCAAATGTCTATGGCCATATATTGGGTGAATGGAATTTGTTTTACTTAGGGAGCTGTCTTGTTATTTAGGTTCCTAGAATATTGAGTAATCGGATTATTATATAATTATGGTAGTAACAGTAGAAATTAAGCTGTAATATCACACTGTGAGGTTATTGGAACTCTAAGTGCTTGCATTTACTGTAGATGCAAATCATTGGAGGAATCTTAAAGAAGTTGTTTAGAGATCCTGTTTTATTTGTTCAATCTTTAGTCTGACACTTTCTTGTAAGTCTGCATATGTCATATGAACTTGAGAATATGAGATTTCTTGATCTATATATTCAGCCATATCCTCTCTTTGTTACTGGTTTTTAGTGTTTATGCTGTAGTTTTATTTCTATTCTTTACAAGCCATATGTATTTCCAGAGTTAGACCACAAAATTTTTCAAAAAGGAGAAATCTTTACTATACATCTGAATTTGCATATTATTTCAGCGCCCCTGCTACTAATGATTTGGGCTTCAACCCTGATGGTTCTGCTGTAAACCCTGTGGCTTTCCAACAACACATTCGACGGGATTCTAATCTGATGGGTCAACTATTTCAGGTTCAATGATGCTTATTTCCATTTTCCTTCTTAATTAAGATGTTGACCAATGCCATATTCAGTTTCATGCGATGCTGATTATTTAGAAAATTTCTTATGGGAGACAAATCAATCAGTTTTCTCTGTTTTTGAAGCTTTAATAAATATTCACTGTTCCCTTTCTATTTATTTTGTTTTAAAAAGTAAATGCATTGCTAGACAAATTTGTTGCTTTATTTGTTAAATTCTTGTATTTATTTACCATTCAATTTCAATTTTTTCAGAGCCAACTGTGACTATACATTGAAAATTGCTGATTCTTGATTATCTTAGTTTGTATGGTTATTGGTTTAGGTGTGATAAGTCCTGAAATGTTCCAAATTTGTTTACGTTGTAATGATTTGATTCTCTTACGAGTCTGTTGATATAAATTTTTGTTGATTCACAGACTGATCCAGAACTTGCACAAACTCTTCTTGGAAATGACCTCAACAGACTTCAGGACCTCTTACGGCAACGAAATCGTCATAGATCTGAATTACGGCGCCAACAAGAGGAGGAGATTGTGAGTGGCTTTTTCCTAGCAGTTCATTATGATAATTGTTGTAAATATCTTCTCGAACTTTTAGAGGTTTGAGCCTGTAAATATTGACAAATATAGCAATTATATTATTGCAAAAGTCTGTAAGGCATGCATGCACTGACAAGTATGGGCGACAACCTTGTGCCAGGGCGCCTAAATTTTGAACATCAGACCAGTTGGTTGAGGCTTGTAATTTATATATCATTAGCCCTATGAAAAAGCCACCTGCTTGAAATGTCTCACTCTGGTGCCAAACACAAGTACTTTATTTCTGAGAATTTATTGTATCACAATTTATGGTGCTTCAAAAATATAGTGCTTGGCAGTAATTATCCCTCGGTCCTTCTGGGTTGCTTAATGTCACTGTTTACTCGTCTTTCTGAATTGTTTGATGGTATTCCATTTAGTTTAGTTGCATGTGAATAAGTAAATTTTATTTGAGAAGCATCATTTTCAATGACATTATTGCAAACCAATGCCGTGTTTTATATCTTTCAGTTAAAAAAAATATAGGCAATCTTTTCACCGTAATATGTCGCAAATTGATTGTAATTTGTTGAATGGAGCTGATTTACATCTTATTCTTTAGATTGTTTACTTATTACATGTGATTACTCGGTAATTTAGTAAATTTTATTGATTATTTTCATTTTTTTTCTTTTCCAACAACAAGATTTGTTGTTGATGTTTCTGTGACTGCGTCCTAATCATTGTAAAAAATGATAATTCATGTCCGTACTGGAGTGTATTTATTAATAGAGATGCAAATTTACTTTATTTTCTCTGTTGTGCTTCATAGGCCCTCCTTGAAGCAGATCCTTTTGATGTTGAGGCTCAAAAGAAAATAGAAGCTGCCATTCGTCAGGTTAGTATAATTTGCATTTGCAGGAATGTTACGTAGAAGTCAATGACTTGAGTGAAAATGTTTTTTAAACCTTATAAATCAGTAAGTAATACTAGAGGGAACATAATTGTAACATGTTTAGATGTTTCGAATGACATTTTGATAGTGATTTATTTCCATGTGAAGTCTTTTACGTCATGCATTCAATTAAATGGCTTTCTTATTTTCTGAAACCCACAACCATTTCCATGAATGGAAGAGGAATTATTTGGTTATCATGTAACCAAGTACATTCTTTAACTCTTGATGGTTACAGTTCTTTATTTCCGAGGACAGGCTTTTGTTACAATTCTGTCATAGCAAGCATTTTTTTCCCTTCATTATATCGCTATAATTGCTATTTGGCCCTTTGGGTTTTAATATTTTGCTATATTGTTAAATTCCAATGCAGAAAGGAATTGATGAGAATTGGGCTGCTGCCTTGGAGTACAACCCTGAAGCTTTTGCTAGGGTGGTATGTATTATTCTTTTTAACTCTGTGAACTGGGGGAGTTAGTTCATTGTGTTTTTAAAGTTTATTGTTTAAACTTTCAGGTTATGTTGTACGTTGACATGGAAGTTAATGGGGTACCATTAAAGGTAGAGATGCTACAAAATTAGCTGAGGCTACAACCAAGAAGCAATCAAGCTATTTTTTCAGCATAACTGTATTTTTGTTATCTTTTATCACAGCTTTAGTTTATTTCATTTCATCTACTGTTTACCTGGTTATCTATTTCTCAAAGAGCTTACATTAGGGAATCATTACTGAATGTTTCTGAGTAAATATTTTGACATAGATGTTTATCTACTGATTATATGGAACCAAAAACATTACAAGTTTTTTTTCTCTTTTTGTTTCAGGCATTCGTTGACAGTGGTGCTCAGTCCACAATAATATCAAAAAGCTGTGCTGAGCGATGTGGGTATGTACTTTTGCATATTTTTGTTTTTTATTTCTATTATTTCACTATAGTTGAGTAGCAAAAAATTGGGTGAATAATTACAAAAGTTGTGTTATGGTGTTAGATATCACATTATCCTTGTTAAACACTTAAACTTCATGGCGATGATAAAGAAGCTGAGGCTCGAATATATTGGATGTGTTTATGAGATGACATGCTGACATGGTTAATCTGTAATTAAAAAAAATTAGGATCTGACATGGGATAGACACATTAATATGAATATATATATACTTTCTATTTTTCAAATTTAAAATATCATATTTATGACTATCCAAATTTGAATTATGAGATTGAAGGTGAGAGGCAAATATATTCTAGATAAATACGTTTTTAGTTTCGATCACACCAAATTGAAGATCAAGCCCATTAAATATGTTTAATGTTTCTTTATAATACACTAAGTTGAGGAATAGTGAGCAACACAAAATAAAATGGAAATGCTGACTTATCAATTAAGATAGTAGTTGTTATAAAATCAATAGAACTCCTATAATGGTTTCATAGAATGACAAAATTTTCCATATATTTGTCAGGAAACTTGAAAGAATTTTAACCCTTATAAATTTAAAGTTCAAAATAAGATTCGAAGTTCTAAAAATTCCTGTATTTCTTGTGGATGCAACCTGCCATATCCTGAAACAAAACAACACTGTATTTTTGAAATGCATGAGCAGTTTTTTGGTGCACATGCCCATGTTCTGAAATGTTTTAAGTGCATTATGTTGGAGAAAAATCCAATAGTCCCCACCTGAAGAGTGTAACAGATAGCATGTGTATATATGTGTGTGTGTACTTATACTATCCATTATTTGCCGAGGCATCCAGAGGTTTGATGTTGAGATGTGTGCCTTCTCAAGTCTTCAAGTTGGCAGTTGCTGTTCACGTGTTATCTATCTTCTAAAAATATGGTTTTCTACATGAAATTTTATCTGATGTTCATTAAGGTTGCTTCTTCTCAAAAGGACAAAATGGAAATTCCATGCCTCTGTTGTTCTCAAATCTAATGTGCATAATTTACATCTTCACCAGAAACTACAACTGAATCGTCATCTACCGTCTTTTTGTTGTCAATCTGTTCCAGGTTACTTAGGCTCTTGGATCAACGTTATAAAGGCATTGCTCGTGGAGTGGGTCAGTCAGAGATATTAGGTCGGATACATGTAGCTCCAATAAAGGTTGAATACTGTAGGATTCTAGAACATTTTCTAGCTGTTTATCGCTCTAAGCTAGTTTATCTTGTGATTATGTGTTTGCACATGAAGCATTTATTATTCTTTCCTTTGGTCTATCTTGTGCAAGCAAAAGAAATATTCGTCCTATATTCCAGCTATTTGCCAGCAAATATTAGTTCTTCAATAGTGGTCACATTCACAAGATATGAATATATGGATATCTATATTTGTTCATCATTTCTTTAGCAAATGCATACAAGCTATAAAATTGCTTCATGATTGGCATGTCTTTTTCTCAATATACTGGCATGTCCATAGTTATTAATGCATCTTTTGCTTCTTTCTGACACCGTTGATTGACTTAGTTGTGCTTGTTCAATTCATTTTTTTTTCCAAATTCTGTGTAGATTGGGAATATATTTTACCCCTGCTCCTTCTTGGTGCTGGATTCTCCCAACATGGAATTTCTTTTTGGACTTGATATGCTCCGCAAGCATCAGGTAGCATTTGGGATTGGGCTATTGGGCTTTTTATCTGATTGTACTCTTGAAGTTTGAGCTTTTGAAGTTTACTTGTGTGCTTTATGTGACCATTCAAACTTTATTTGGCTGCAGTGCATTATTGATTTGAACGAGAATGTTCTGAGAGTTGGGGGCGGAGAAGTTTCTGTACCATTTTTACAAGGTTAATCATCCAGCTTTTGGATTTGTTCCATGCTCTATAGCAATGATCACATGTTTGAACTTGTTTTGATTGATGAAATAGTATCCCTTCTCGAAAGCATGTTTCTTTTCTCCCCCAACAAGGTACTGTGATTTTTTATTTCTTTTTTCCTTTTCTGAGTCTAGTATTCTTTTCTCATTCAGAAAAAGACCTTCCATCTCATTTTCTGGATGAAGAGGGTCATGCCAAAGAAGCGTCAAGCTCAGGAAATGTGGTAAGTATTCTTCTGATTTTCAATTAATGGTAGTAGAAAGCTAGTTTTTGGGACGCTCTGCTCTGTAACTGTGGGTTATTACTGAATTTAATTGTTATTGTTTGAATTATCTTACCATCCATATGATTTGAACTTTAGATAAATGTTATTTTCTTTCAACTGTGCATGCATTTCATCTGGTAGAAGAAAAGGCTGAGCATAATATTTTTCTTAATCTTTGTCATACAAGCATTGTGGCTAATCTTTGTGATCAATAAGTTGTATTGATGGAACATAGGTATATATATGCAAGTGAAAGTATGTCCTTTGTTTTATGATAACCCCAGGTCATAGTGGAATGGTTGCAAATCCTTACATGTGATATTTTGCAGTCTTGAAATATACATGTGATTGCCTTTCTAGCAAGTATCCTGGATTTCATTAGGGAACTATGTGTTACTTACTAAAATTATGCTTTTACAAGTTTGTGTTGCCATCTGCTGCCAAGTGAAAAAAAAAAAAAAGGGTTTTGTAGTTATTGATTCACCTTGATTCTTCAGGCATCCTCAGGAATAACGGACACGAAGAATAATGTGCCTTCAGGAGGCCAATCTTCTGGTTAGTTTCCTTTTTTTTGTTTTTCCTTTTTGAAGTCTTATAGGGCTCTACAAAACTATTTTCCTAAACTTAACTTAGTTAATAGTGTTCCGTTGATATGAATTATTAGACTCTACTGCTGGTTCTGTTCTCTGAGGATTTCAAGATGCATGATTTAATTGCCTGGATTGTTTCTTCTTCTTGTGGTGAATTTTATAATTCATTTTGTAATTGATATTTTATTTTCCTTATGGTTCACAGGCTTTGCACATGGTGATATCACAAAGGTAAGATTTGATATGATACTGATAATTTCATCCTTGAGCAGTATTGTTTACTTCCTCTTTGGGATTCAGTTCATAAATGGTTGTATTTTGTTGTTTCCTGATATTATTAAATTTATTGGTGCTGCAATAGCCAAAAGCAAGATAGAAAATAAAATCATTACAATTTTTTTCAATTTAAGTTCGGTTTCTGTTTCATAGAAATTTTTTTTTCTTGTGCAATGTTGTGAAAACATGAAAAGACTTAACTGAAAAGCGAACTGAATTAACTCTAAAAAGGATTAGAACTGAAAAATCAAAATGATTGAACAACGTTTGGAAATTTCCTTTTTTTTTTCCTGCTTTTGTTTTGTTTTCAACTTGACCAAACGTCACAAACACTAATCAGTATCTGTATGGCGTAGCTAGTATGAAAACCACCATTTTGCCTTTCCCCCTTAAAGCATGAAAACAGTTGAACCATCCTAAATGTCAAAGATGATGATTTAATAAATCTACAAGACTTCCTGTTGGGTCGGTAGTTAACATGGTCTTGTTAATTTAATTGCATCAACACCACCTGTAAGTTTGGATAATAAAATTAACTTATAATATTATTTGTTCTCTGCAGAGACCAGATTTTGAAGCTAAAGTAGCAAAGCTTGTTGAGCTAGGGTTTGGTAGGGATGCAGTGATTCAAGCTCTTAAGTTATTCGATGGGAATGAAGAACAGGCTGCAGGGTTCCTTTTCGGGTGAAGACAACTCTTCGGGTATTTATCTAATACTTCATCATTGTGGAATTGACATTTGATTTTTCAGTTATTTAATGACAGTCCGAAAGCAACTGTAATTAAATTTATATTTTGATTCGATAGATTAATTTTTCGATTGAAATGGAATTTAGATTGAACAGGTGCATTTTCTCTATTTCTTTTTAGTATCAACTCGAGTCTTTGAATTTACGTAATAAATGCATGAATGTATTTTAGGATCATGTTCTTTTTATCGTATCCTGTGAAATTTGATTATGCAATTTTGGCATCACACACTTGTTCTCCATTTTGTTTAGTTAAAAAATTTATTTAAATTGCAAAACCTCTTAACTAAAAAATTAATAAATAACAAAAATAGCGTTGATAAATTTAGGCATGTTTAACCACAAGAGAACTTGATACATTATGAATGCCGTTCGACCATACCATCCTACCAAACACATACTCTTTAGGTTGTCCTGCAACTTGTGGCTCAAAAATAATTTTAAAATTCTTGGTTTCACCATATGCATTAAAGGTAAGGGTGTCAGGTTCTACCGTAACCAACACCCCAGGCGGCGGTGTGACCGTAACCCGATATGTTGAAGCCGGGCCAGCGTTTTTGACATAGCGGTAAGTTGTTGTTTTCCCACTCATAAATGGTACTGAGATGGAGGGGTAGTTGAACCTGGCCAAACCATCCCACTCTGTTGGCTTAGCAGTTCCATTGGAGATTGCTTTTGCTATCATTGGGTATGTTCCTCGAAAATATCCAAATTCTCTATGGTCTGTAGGTGTCATTCGATAAAGCAGACCGGGATCTGCTGCAAGGCTGGGTCGTACGAGTCCTGCACCGTATGCAAATGGCGTTGCCGGCTGCCCATCTGACGCTAGTATTGGCATGTTCTTGTTATCTACTACAGTGGCTGCAACCCCATCATAAATAATACCATTTCAGGCCTATGTTATTATGCATATAAAATCAAATGCCGAAAAGAAAATGGCGTATGTACCAGATGTCATAAGTGCGGATTTGAAAGAAGGTGGGGTCCAATTAGGATGAATGACCTTGAGAAGGGCACAAATTGCAGCAATATGAGGGGTTGACATTGAAGTTCCTGACATTGCATTGTACAAAACCTTTCGCCTGTCTGCTTTAAGTTCTGATGGCCCTATCGATTGTGTGAAACCAGATATTATACTCACACCCGGTGCAATGAGGTCTGGCTGCCCATCATATTTCATATATCAAACACATTGTCAACATTCAATTAACAAGATAATCATCTAATTTACCTTAAGGATTTCGGGTTCAAATGGGTTCGGTCCAGTCGCTGAGAATGATGCTACCATCGGAGCTCGCTCACTTCCAAATTCTGTTTTTACAGGACCAATTGTAGCCGTAGGATTCCTACTCCCACATAAACAAAAAATACTAGTTAATGTGGAGAATCAGAAATAATTTGAATTTGAAAAAATAATAAAACATACTGAGTAGATTGAATATATTTAGCAATGGAAACACCAGCAGCAAAAGAAACATGGGAAGCTGGGAGAACATGAGGCTCTGCAAGTGTTTGGATTCCATTAATTTTGTCATTAGACAATATCATCCCAACTGCACCTGCTAATGCTGCATTCTGTCCTTTTTCTGCTCTTGCCATGCCTCCTCTTAAGCATACTACTATTTTCCCTGTTACTTTTTCCATGTCAAGTGTTCCTGCTCTACATTGAGCTCTGCAAATCCAACCATCAAAATTACTTCCGCCGTTAAATTCACAATCTTATATTTTATATAATTTATAATACAGAATCAAATTTTTAATACAGTACTAAATTGCTATCGTTATCTAAAAACTCAGTATGAACGATCCAACAGAAGAGAGTAAAAAAGAAAGAACAGAACACAAATTGAATTTGAACAACTTGATTAAGTACTTACGCATCCTTAACCGTTGCATTTTGTACTTTTGCAGCTGATCCTTTTATCAATGGATAGTATCTTCCCAATGGCAGCTCCTTCTCTGATAAACTTGTCCCCTATGGAATAATAATTATAATCAAAATTTATTATTGTCATATTCAAATTTTTGGAGCTGATAGAGAATGGTGGAATTACATTTGTATCATTTGCGATTAAAATACAATTCATTAAATGCCATTTGATCTATCGATAATCTATACAATGAACATCAAGTTTGATCATTTGATTCGAAGATTTTTTATTAAAAAGAAATAAAGAAGAGAATGGTAGTTTACCTTAAAAGTGCGATTGTTTCCCAAAGTAACGTAACTTGTAAACAAGCGATCAGTAGTACTAGCACCAACTGTAATAACCCATGGAGGCACATTTTTCACCGTCCCCGGAGTTGGCCCGTCGTTTCCGGCAGACATAACTACCACCACATTACTTTGTACGGCTTTGTAAGCTCCAATCGCCGTCGCATCCATGTACATTTCAAGTCCTGAACCTCCGAGCGACATACTTATTACATCTACTCCGTCGCTTATGGCTGCGTCAAACGCCGCAAATATATCTGCATCGAAACAACCTCCCTCACCATTACCTTTCACTGGAGGCCAACATACCTTGTATACTGCTATACGAGCTTTAGGCGCACCGCCTCTCGCCGTTCCATTCCCATGCCCAAACACATTAACTCCGGGAATAGGAGAACCGGCCGCCGTTGACGCCGTGTGGGTGCCGTGACCTACATGGTCGCGTGCAGTGAGCACTGATGGATCTAAAGGCCCAACTTCTACTTCATAGCCTTTGTGAAAGTACCTTGCTCCTATTATCTTTCTGCAATATATAGAATTAAATTTAAAAATTGAAGTGACACTTTTGATTCTGATATTGGTTATGAGAATAAAAGAGAACCTATTGCAAGTAAAGTTGCCTTCACGTTGACAAATGCCTCGCCACTTTCGCGGCGGAGGACCCAATCCCTCGTCGTTAAAACTAGGTGATTCCGGCCAAACACCTACAATTTTCAAACAATATTACATGATTCCACTTTCAGATGATAATACTACAAATTTTTAGGATTCAATAATTAAAAGTTATATGTTAAATCATTCTACGCCACACCAGTTACAAAGTTTGGAATTACATCAATGAGGATAAAATACTCATTGTCAAATCATCACGTAATGCAGTAAATTACATCAAATCTGTTTGTGTATGCAAACCATGCATGTGAACGAACAAATATCACATGCACACAGTAATCGTGCTGAAATTTACTGCATTACGTGATGATTTGACAATGAGTATTTTTGCATGTTAATTTTTTTTTCCTTTTATAAGTTGAAGCCTCTTACTATTTTTTTATTTTTGAAGAAATATAGAGAATTTTTGATACTTTGAATGCAGTGAGTAGTGAGCAATGAGTATTAGAGAGAAAATAGAGTAATTAATCTGTTTAGGTTAGTATATTTTATAATGTTCAAGTTTTTATAATTTATATAATTTATTTCAAAATAAAATATGATTTGCGTTAGTAAAATAAAGTAGAAAAATGAAACTTACCTACCTTAGTTACATCTGGTCTACCACATCATCTGTGGATCAATCTATTACGGTGATGACAAGTAAGTAGGTAAGAAAAAAATTAAATATAAATTTATTTTCTCTCTTATAATTAATTATGTTAATTATTCTCTCACCTGCTTACTTGTCATCACGATTGGTCAACGGATGATGTGGCAGACCAGGCCTAGCTAAGAATTTCTATCTCTACGAAACTTCTTCTTTGGTGTGAAATTTACAAGAGTGAGACAGTTGACATATATATAAAATTCTTGTTCTAGATATGTCTTTGGGAGAAGCGGATTCCCATGTAATATTTCCATTTCATTTACAATTTTTCTTTTTTTTTTTTTTTTGCATACGCCAAATTTTCCTTTCCCACGAACAGATTTGGTGTAAAAATTTAGATTAACTAAATTTGTCTCTCATAGATAGATTTAGTGTAAATTTTCATATAATAAAATATCTGCGAAAAATAGATGCAGTTGTATAATTTTTGATCCAATATATCCGTCTATTCTAGAAACAGATTTAGTTAATTATCTTTTTCAGGAACCGGATTCCATTTTAGAGAAATCGATTCCCGTACTATAATTTCAACTCACAGTCATATAAAATCTTTGTACTTTTTTATTGATAACACCGTTCCCTAAAAGACATTGGATTAGGTCGGTCGAACCCCACAACCAATCGGTTCGGCTTGAGGATCAATGAATAATTCGGTCGAATGGAGCTTCGGACATCAGGTTATCATCCGATGTCCGAAGACGCCATCGCCACACCAATTTAGCCGAAGTCAAAGAGTCTTCACCCAAGATACCGATCCTAGAAGCGTCCAAAAGTATCAAGTCTGTCATGTCAGAACTAATACAGAACCGTACGCCGACATAACCACTGAAGATACTAAGAGAATGTCAGGAATTGTCGACCCGTACTATAACAGAATGTCAGGAGATTCTTGCCTATAAATACCAAACCTCGATTACTGTGCCAGGTATCTCATATTTATTGCTTTCTCTGATTATTCCTTTCTGAGCTAAGCAAATCCTGACTTAAGCATCGGAGTGATCGCCTAAGGGCTTCGCCCGATATTATCTCTTCTTCTTATACAGGTCCGGTTCGGTATCTCTCCCATCTCTTCTATCGACCCTCATCTCAGACGATTCAATCCTCTTAGGATCATATTCTGGTGGTTCGGAACATCAAAAATAAATACAAGTTTCATACAACAATCCATACCTTGAGGTTTTGACAAAATGCTAACATTCTGATATAAGAAATTTGAATATGTTATGCAATAAGGGAAGCGTTCTTAGAGTTTCAAACACAACAGAAAATTAGTTATACCCAGAATTCATATTCAAGCCATAGAAGGTGGTAAGATCTATGTCCTTCAATGTTAAACCCAACACATTATAATATTTACGTTAGATTTTTTTTTTTTCTAAAGAAAAATTTATCTTGTTATTTACATGAACCCATTTCACAAAATTTTAAAAATAAAAGTTACTGATTCTTAGGGAACTTATTAATTTTAAAAATACCATTAATGTTCTTGTAAAAAATAAACTGAAAAACTAAAGGAGCAATTCAATATTTTTTCAATGGTTACAAACCAAACTCAAATATGGATATCCAAGTTATTATTATAACACAGAAATATTGGGTCTAAAATAATCTTATTTTTAAAATTAAGGCCGTTAAAAGGGGGAAAATTAACGGCATGATTTCATTGGGCATATGTCATGTATTGTGAGTTTTTAGTTTCAACGATTTAAAACCAAACTCAAATGTAAATATCCAAATTATCATCATAACACACAAAATATTAGAACTAAAATATTCTTAATTTTAAATTGGGATATTTACAAAAAACTCCATATATTTTAGCCTAATCTACAAAAAATCTCCCTGTCTTTTTTTTTCCCGACATAAATATCCTTACGTTTTAATTCTGTTAAAAAAAAAACCATTTTGTCTATTTTTTCTGTTAAAATAAAGGCAGAAAGATCAAAATGTAATTTTTACGGACACTTTTGAAAAACTTAAAAAATGAAGGACTATTCTAAAAATTTTCATATTCAACACCATTTTTATCATCTTCTTCAACGTTCTTCTTCTCCCATATTCACTACCGTTTGACTTCCACCGGCCACTGTAGGCGGACCTACCGATTCCCATCTCCGACGTCGACCACCACAAGGAACTAGGCCTAAACCATCTCCAATTTTGAACTGACGAACGCAAATCGAACGACCAAAATCGTCAAAAACCAGACTACAGCTCTCTCTTTTCTTCTCTATTGCTACTAGAGGAACAAAAAAAACAAAAAACCTTTTCCTGGTTTGAATATGAATATTATATTCAATCTATCTCTGGTTTTAATTTCTGGACTTGCATTTTCTTGGGTTTTTTTTCAAAAAGCTTGAATCTTGTTGATGAAAAATTTGATTGATATCTGGGTTTTTAATTTTTTTTTTTTGGGTAAAACTTCAAATCAAGCCACTTTGAGCTGAATTAAATTAAAAATTTGTGCTTACTATGTAATGGGTAATCTCTATTTATCTGATGAAATTATACGATTGGTTATTAAAGTTACCATTCACTTCTTTTCTATAGGCTTAAAAGCTTGTCGATCAAAAATGGAGTTTGAAGATATATACCACCTTCAAGCCCAAAGGCCAAAATATGATTGCCTTTTGTTTGGTAAGAAGGGATTTTATTACTATTAAGTAATGGAAAAATATTTGCGGAAAGAAATTAAACAATTGAATTTGAAATTTATTTGCAGATCTAGATGATACTCTTTATCCCCTTAGTTCTGGTCTTGCTGCAGCTTGTGGCCAGAATATCAAAGGTATAAATTTGTGTTTACTAAAAAAAAATTAGAGTAGTTTCTGGTAATAATTAACAAAAATGAATACCCATTTGTAGATCTTGGACATGGGAATCGGCAGTTCCGCCGTGGCCGGTGGAAGTCAAACGACAATGAATATGGGAGAAGAAAAATGTTGAAGAAGATGATAAAAATGGTCAGGTAGTCCTTCATTTTTTGAGTTTTTCAAAAATGCCCGTAAAAATTACATTTTGATCATTCTACCGTTATTTTAACAGAAAAAATAGACAAAATGGTATTTTTGTCAACGGAATTAAAACGTAGGGATATTTATGTCGGGGAAAAAAAAGACAGAAAATTTTTTGTAGATTAGACTAAAATATAGGGAGTTTTTTGTAAATATTCCTTTTAAATTTAAGGCCATTAAGGGAAAAATAAAGGGCATGATTTCATTAGTCATCAGTGTGAAATTGTAAGCTTTTCCGTTCTAAAATTCAACAGATTGATGGAGATGCGGGGTATCGATCCCCGTACCTCTCGCATGCTAAGCGAGCGCTCTACCATCTGAGCTACATCCCCTTTGTTTCTTTCTTTAATATATAAGCTTATGACTATTGGAATTCTCCTTTTGTCTGGCTAGGCAAAGAAAAAGGGTATTGGACTTTTATATTATTTTTCAAGGATTAATGAGAAAAGGAATTCAAACTTTTTTTTTATTTCTTTCAAAACGATATATTCTTTTTATTCTAGTAGATTTTCCATTTTGGATATGATATTTATTTCTTTCTTTTTTTTTTTTGCCTTAGTGGTTATTTGTACAGCATAATGGAAAATTCAGATAAATTTGTTATTTAAGCCAAAAACTAATGGTAAATTATGATTTCATAGAATTTTAATCCGAATATCTAAAACATATATAAAAATTAAGGTTTATTTGATTATATGATTCAATATAAACAAAGGAGATGAGGTTGGCCTAAGCAGTTAACGATCTATTATCTAGTGTTAAAACGTCCAGGTTCAAATCCTCATATGCCACTCTCCCCCTTCCTCTCTTCCAATTGTAATTAAGATAAAAAAAAATATATAAACAAAACAAGTGTCAGTTTATTGAATTTTTAATTTTTTAATAATTAACACCAATAATAAATTTATTAAATTAATAGTAAAATATTTTTAATATTTTCCATAATTTACATAGTGTTCCCTTATATGAATAAGGTGTAAATATGGTTTAAGTATCCCGAATATCTCTATAAAATTTAAGAATGATAATTTTTTTTTTCATTCGTCATTTTAGTGTTTGAGTGAAAAAGAAAATTAATTGTTGTATTCTTTTATGAAAAATTTTTGTTCTTAGCTCAAAATAGTGCCAATGTTAAACTCGAATTATTAAGAAGGCTCGGAGAAATGTACTCTCACAAGGAACATGTTATATTTACAATACTATTATTAGTTTAATTCCTTTAAAAAAAAAAGAAGCAATTTTTATTAATATTAGAGCAACTGAATTTTAATAATACTACTTTGACATAATTGCATTATGCGGATGATACATGTCCTATCAATTATAAACTTCATCGTTAACTATGAACCCTAATAGATGTGATGCGATATTAAGCCCAATATATGCGATGCGAATATCAACCATTGAAATGAGGTTGAAGGTTGAACTCTAGGAAAATTCTTCCTTTCCGCTTCGAAGACAAGTATGGAAGGAAATCAGAACGTGTCTAGACCTTCGAACGACGAACGAGGAGCAAATTATGATGTTTGTTTGAAGACAAAGAGCAGCTTCTTCGAGTCTTGGTCTTCGACCAGAGAACCAAGTGTATTTATGGTGGTGGCGGCGGCCTAGACTGGAGCATCCGACAAGTGTTTTGGAATATGAAGATCTTCTTTTTTGTGACTATTGGTTGGTGGGTTATCGCATGTCGGTCGCAATGCAAGACGATTGAAGTTTTATTTTATTTTGGCCTTGTATAATCTTAATCAAAGTGTTGTAAAGAGAAATGGAAAGTAAAATATGGCCATAAATTTGAGACACACACCATACGAATTTGTTATATTTCATTTTTCATATGTTATCAACCATCTCAAACAGTAAAAGATCTCAAATGGAGACCAAGGCTGTATTTATTTTTGTTACCAAGTTCAGAAAATAAAGATATCAGTTTGTTTCTCTCTTTACCACTGCTCTGCTATTTCATTTTATCAATATAATAAACAATGGAAATTTACAATTTCATTCCTATATTTTATAGAAAATAACAAAAATCTCTCTATATTTTTTTAAATAGAGACCTTGTACTCCTATGTTTTTGTTCCGTCGAACAATTCCAAAATTTTCCAACTTTTCTTTAAAAATAATGATGATTTTGCTATTTTAAACCTAATTTATTATTTATCTAAATTTAAAAAAAAAATGATTTGAATAGTCATCGGAGGGAGGTAGCGTCTGTTTAGCCACTTTTTTGTCGTCCCTCTGTTTAGCCCCTGTTCTTCAATTCGTGAGAAACCCCAAGAAAACATACAATTCTCATTCATGTATATAAAAACAAAATGAATTTCAACAAAAATTTCGTTAGCTTCATTGAAGTATATATTGCCAGCTAACGGACAGCCAATTCTCTCTATTTTTACTATATAAAGTCCATGTTATTGATCAAAGTTTATGTTAGAAAAGACACAAATCCAAATTAATTTAAAACTTTTGTAGGGACGGTTTTTAGTTTCATAATATAAAATGTATAGGAAATATTCATAATGAGATATTTTGAAGACATTTATTAGAATTTTAAATATTTATTGATGTGTTGAAACTCATTCATAGAGCTGAAACGGTAACGGATAATCCAAAGGATGAATTAAGAAGTTTTGCGCGGAAGATATATGAATAACGGAGCACATCTTGAAATTAGGTTTGAGATATGATATATTGTAGTTCATGACAATGGAGGAAAGGTGATGTACTAAGGGATTTGTTAATGACAACTATGGGAAAATGCTGGAATCAAATTTGTGCTAATCTGAATTGTTCTTAAGTAATCGTAGCAGAATCAAATTTGGGGATCTGAATTGTTCTCAAGTGACCATTTCAAAACTTCAAATAGCAAAAAAGTATAGCGAAATAGGGTGTTAGGCACATGATGACTACTATATCATTAGATGGGTTCTTTCATATTTGTCCGAGAATTTGAAGGGCTTGTTACAAAAATGGAGAAAAATAAAAAATCAGTAGCTAAAAGTATAATATTATTATACAAAAATGACGTTTAAGGTTTATAAGAGACGCACAATTATAAAATAATAACCAAAATGGATATCTTTTACAATAAGTTTATAACATGTATATGTAAAGTATCCAATAAGTTTATGACTACCCAGTTTTTTTAGATGTTAGTCCAGCCAAAAAAATCCAGCTATTTTGATTTTTCCAATGAGAAAATCCGACACCTACAGGACTATGAAACTCGTTGGAATTCCAAGAGGAAACACTTGAAAAAAAAAGAAAAGGAAACTTCCATCAGTCTTCCGGCCGGTTTCAGACTGGCATCTCCGTCAGTTTTCTTCTACCGATGTCTAAGGCAATGCTACCGTTCATCACATTATCAATTTCAAAAGAAAGAAAGGAAAAACAAAACACAAAAAACCCAATGGAATCGTTGAAAC
>CATIWJ010159686.1:0-13107 GCA_949640765.1 Croton laevigatus | reverse complement strand
TTTTTTTCTTTATCATCATCATCTTCTTCTTCATTGTTTCTATTTCATGGCTTTAAATTCCATTTTTGTTCTTATTCTTCTTCAGTTTTTCTTCAATTAAACTTAGATTTTCAAATGATTGTGAAGCAATCAGGCTTAGGATCTAATTTTAATAGTTGAATCCATCTATTTCTTCTTTATTCGAATTTGCAATGGTTGACGGCTGTTAGGATTTACTTGTTTTAAAGAAGAAAAAGAAGAAATTTCAAAAATAGAACTTACAGAAAATATAAATCTCAAAGAGAGAAATTAATTTATACTAGTATTTATCTACAAAATTGTACCTTAATTTTTAAATTGAGTTGTGTTCTAGAGTTTTAGATTCATTATTCTCCATCATTTATCAAACTCAAACCCAATCTTCTACTTTTTCTCTAAATGAACTTCATATTAGATAGAGCAAAAGATTAAGAAGTTCATATACCCAAATAATTGAATGACTTGAAGAAGAAGAAGAATGGTTTCCGTTGGTTTGCTCGATTGGAAACAATTAGGGTAGTTTCGGTTAGGTTAAGTGAGTATTTTTAAGTTTAAGAAAATAGGATAAGGTAGAAGTATTATTTACTTAATTAGCGAAAATATGTGCTGTTTACTTCTTGTAAAATTATACTCTTAAAAAAAAAAAGTGTAGTCCTTAAAAATTATACATTTTTATCATTAATAATTTGTTATTCATTTTTATTGTTTAAAACTCATATACTCAACTATAAAAAAAAAAAAAAAAATCTAATTGGATGAGTTTGTTTTGAAAATTAAAATTTCTTGTAAGTCTTCAAGATTTAAATATACTCTCATATTCTTCTAATCTTAAAAATTATTTTCAAAGATAGTCAAATTTTTATATATTTGCTTTAATATTTTAAAATGATTTACATCATAAATTTTATTTATATTCGTATATTAAAAAAAAATTGGGTATTTATAACAAAAATTTTATATTTTAACTATATTAAAATATAACCTAGTTTAAAATTGATTTTTTTTTAAAATTATATGTATTATAATTTTAATAAATAAGAATATACTTACGTATAAAATTTAATTCAATTAAATTATTAATTCAATGTAACATGCCAATGCAATTGTTGTATCCAAATTCGCCCCTAAAAAATAGAATATTGAAGATAATATTTAAAAGCTAATATTATAAATAAACATTCAGTCAAATAAATTTAACACTTTTTATTTTACTTGACAAATTAGTTCCGATTCACGATAATGTTTAAGATGATTTTAATGAAGGAAAATAATTTGAATGGGATAACCCTTTAATTTGAATTTGAATGACAAATGATGAAAACTTTGTAATCGAAAATAAACGAATCCATACATCTCTTTCATGCATTTATGGAATGGAGGAATAATTTATATGTACTGAAATGGAAGGAAATGAGAGGACGACGTCGTGCCCTCCTTAATCTCCCAAATGCCATCTTATCTTATTATATTAATTTCTGATTGCCAAATTCCATTAATAATAAACATTGCTAATTACAACATCGTGACTCCATGTTGTCTTCTTCTCTTGTTTTTACTTATGTTTCTTTGTCATATAATTAAAACACCAATTAATTAAAAGACTTAAACTATCAAATTATAACTATTTTTATGGAATTTTTGTTAAAAAAAAAATTATTGAAATAAGTTAAAGGTGAGATTCGACAGAATTTGTTTGTAAGAATGAAAATGTAATTCCAACACCGCTAATTGCGGAATTAAATTAAAAATAAAATAAGTTGAGAAAGCACATGGGAAAGTTTTAGAGGTGCATGTGCCTTTACGCTTATTTGGATTAGACCCACCAAACTCTTAACTACTTTCTTTCTTAATCAATTCTACTCCTTACACTTAACACCTTTTGTATGGATGTTATTATAGGTAAGATTCCTTTATTATTAATTTCTTTAAAATCCTATTGAAATCATGATTATTATGAGTATTGTTTTTTAATTATAGCCTCCTTTGAGCTTTTCATTTCCCCAACTTCGACAAAAGTAACCTAATCGCTCTAAAGCTCTGCAAGTTTGGTTGGTAGGTTGTAACGTAAGATAATGATTAAAAAAATAATACATATGTAATCAAACAATTTAAAGTAAGATTTTATCATTTTAATTGGTCAAAACGCTAAACTCGATTTTTCAAACAGATTTTATAGATCAAATTAGAGTTCTTTAATGTTTGACTTATGATGTGTTGTAGAAAGTTTCTCAAATAGTTAAGACTGCTAAAAACGGTGAAACTCCTAATTTTTGCATACTAGACCCTAAAACATAAAATAAATCACTTGAAGAAACTAGTGCTTGCAATATATACAGTATTCATAATTTATCATATCTAAGTATACAAACATCTTGTAAATATTAACAATTATGCAAATAAAGTTTAGTACTTCTTTAAGGTAGAATTTGGTATGTATTACATCATGTATAGCATCTAAGGCTTTGTTAGACTTAACTTAAAGTCCTTATTACTCAATTATTTGAGTTTTGGAAGACATTAAATTATGATGGTGTACTCTTTTCTTGTTGTAGGCTAACTAATTGCTTGTAAATGCTACCTGGATTTCCCATAAGCTGATGATGGCTGCCAATTTCAGCCACTCTCCCATTTTGTAAGACAGCAATACAATCTGCGTCCCGAATAGTTGATAGTCTGTGGGCTACTAGCACTGTTGTTCGACCTTCCATAAGCTTATCCAAAGCTTCTTGAACTAGTTTCTCTGATGTTGTATCAAGTGCACTAGTAGCTTCATCCAAAAGAAGAATGGAAGGGTCTTTGAGTATTGCTCGAGCAATTGCGACTCTTTGTTTCTGCCCGCCTGATAACTGCATTCCCCGATCACCCACTTGAGTTTGGTAGCCTTCAGGCATTCTGCTGATGAATCCATGAGCATTTGCTGTCCTGGCAGCCTTCATTATCTCCGCATCCGAGGCATTTTCATTCCCGTACTTTATGTTTTCGTAAATAGTTGTCGAGAACAATGCTGGCTCTTGCTGAACCAAACCAATTTTTAGCCTTAATGATTTCAGGTTTAAGCTTTTGATATCACATCCATCAATTAGAACCATTCCAGAAATGGGGTCGTAGAAACGCAGTATCAGTGAGATTACAGTACTCTTGCCTGATCCACTTGGACCCACCACAGCCAGACTTTTGCCTGCTCGAACTTTGAGATTTAAAAGCTCAAAAATGGTAATATGTGGTCTGGCAGGGTACTTGAAACTCACATTCCTAAATTCTATATCCCCATTGATAAAATTCACCACCTTTGATGTGGAATCGTTAGGATCTATAGCAGTTTCTCTATAAAGGATACGGAAAACTGACCCAAGTGCTTGTGAACCCTTCACAATATCTGGCGCGAGAGCAAGTGTTTCTGCTACAGCCAATGCGGTAACTATTAAGACCATGAAGGACTTCATGATGTTTCCGAAATTTGATTCTTTACGTGTGATTAGGATTGAGGCATACCAAAGTCCAAGTGCATAGGAACCAAAAGCAAAGAGCTGGGTGAGGCCATAGCCAAAACCAGATATGTGTCCCCTTAAGAGTGCTTGCTTGTTTGGTTTGTTCAGTTGAGAGGCAAACTGAATAGAGATTCGTTCTTCAGCCCCAAATGCAGCAACAGTACGGATATTGGTGAGTGCTTCACGAGCCAGAGTAGTTGCTCTAGAGTAAGCATGGTAATCTCCTCCAAACCCCTTGAGAAATAGTTGCTGCAAAAGCAAGAAAACTTAAAGGAATGAGGATATCTGAAATGCTCGAGTGAATCAGTAAGTCAATGTTTGGTAAGCTGTAATGCAATGAAATCACAATTACTACATCATTTACATTGCATTACAGCTTACCAAACAATACCTAAATAAATCATTAATCTGATTTCAAAAACATACCTCAGTTATGTTAGCTCCAACAAGCAGAGGTAAGGAGGCAACAACAACAGCTGCTATGCGCCAACTTAATGTGAAGGCAATAACACATGCTGTAACTGTAAGAGCAACGTTATGTACAATTGTTGATAGACGGTCAGCTAAAGCACTCCGTACCAAGGTTGCATCAGCAGCTAAAGTTGATGTAAGTGAGCCAGTATTATTTTCATCTAAATCAAACCAACCAATCTCATTGGAAAGTATAGCTGCAGTGGAAAATTTCAGAAATTAGAATAATCTGAATTAGGAAAAAAGCTCCTGAGAACATTGATAATCAAGTACATGAGCAATCAAACAGAAAAAGAACCTGAGAACATTGATAATCGAACGCGAGTGGTGAGATGCTCTCCCATCAATGTATAGAAGTAGTGTTGCAGAAGATATATAGGAATGGTAACAACACCCAACCCAACAAAAATAAAAGCCACCCTTTGAATCTCATGTTTCATTTCAGATACATCAGGGGAATAAAATGCTGTCAGGACATGAGTAATCAAAAGGGCAAACAATGGAGCCTCCATGCCAGCCAGAATTGCACCCACTGAACCAAGCAGTGCATATGGCCACTCTGGTGCATTTAGTTTTACTAGTTCCCAAACGGAGGGCGAAGGAGAATCCTTCCTTTCATGGTCAAGCTGCAGCTCTTTTTTTGAAACTGGTTTAAAATCCTGCTGATTGTTTTGAGCGTGGGGGAGTTCTCGGAAGCTGGAATTCCCAACAGCTTCAGAATAACCCACTGAATTTGAATGTGTTGGATGTTCTGACACTTGCAAGTTTACTAGAGTAGCATATTCTCCTCCATTAGATATCAAGTCCAAATGATTGCCAACTTCAGCAACTTGACCATTCTTCAATACAATGATGGTATCAACGTCTCTAATAGTGGATAGGCGATGAGCGACAATGATGGTAGTCCTATTTGACATTATTTTATCTAGGGCCTGCTGAACAATAAGCTCAGATTCTGCATCAAGTGCACTTGTAGCCTCATCTAAAAGTAATATCTTTGGGTTTCTCAGCACTGCTCTTGCTATAGCTATTCTTTGTTTTTGTCCACCAGAAAGCTGAGTTCCTCCCTCTCCCACCTAGATTAAAGAAGCATCATCAGAAAGAAATTCTATAAAATTTATTATTTTGTGATAGAATTCTTCAAGACATCTTTTGCTAGCACACACCTGAGTATTATAGCCATCAGGTAATTGTTGAATAAAGGAATGTGCATTAGAAGCTTTGGCAGCTTGAATAACCTGACTCATACTTGCATCTTCTTTACCAAACAGAATATTGTCAGCTATTGTTGTGGCAAATAGTGCTGGTTCCTGGTTAACCAATCCCATCTGTTCTCTCAACCATTTCAAGCGGAGAGTCATGAGATCATGTCCATCGAATAGTATTTTACCTAGATAATTTGAAACATCAGAGTGTAAAAAGGAATGAATTTTGTCACTGGAAGCTGGAAACTCTGCAATGGACAATTAAAGATGGTAAACATACCTAAATTTGGATCATAGAAACGTTGAACCATTGATATTACAGTGCTCTTTCCAGAACCACTGGGACCAACAACTGCAAAAGTCTTCCCTGCATTAATCGAAAAGCTCAAGTTCTCGAAGACCGTATCAGACCGAGAGGGGTACGAAAAATAAACGTTGCAAAATTCAATTTTCCCATCTACTTTTGGCAATTCTATCCCATTTTCTGAGATTCTAGAAGAGTTGGAGTCTGTTTCAATCATGCTGATGATATTGGCGGCGGCTGCTCGTCCTTTAGCTATAGCAGCAAGGTTTGGAGTAGCTTGACCAAGAGCACTATAAACAGAAAAGGCCTATTGTTATCAGGATAAGACTGGATGACCAGTTATAAATCGTCAGGACTAGCTTCTAATATCAGACAAGGTGCACTTACAATCCACTAAAAATGACATTTATAATCATTGTGAAAGCTTTTGCTCCATTTGTAACATGATGCCTGACCAGTATGCCAGCATACCAGAGAAGCAATGCCCAAGCACAAAATAATAGCCCATATGTAAACCCAACACCAACTCCTTTCGCAACCCCACTTTTCTTTCCAAATTTAAGTGCATTGCTAAGCTGCCTAGAGTATGCTTCAATTGCTTTGTCCTCTCCTACAAAAGAGTAGACTGTTCGAATTTGTGAAATAACCTGATTCAGGAAAAAGATAGAACTTGCGGTGAATTTGTGGTCAGTCTGGAAGAACAAACAAGCTAATAATCAAGAAGGCAAGTGATATACCTCATCTGCAACCTTGCCAGCTTCAGCATAAGCAGCCTCACCTTTTTCTGATAAGGTAGACATAATTATAGTATAAGCTCCACCAGCAACAGCTATTAATGGGACCACAGCCAAGGTGAGGAGTGTAAGTTGCCATACAGATGCAAATCCAATGGCAAAACCAACAACAAATTGAGAAAGATAGCGCATGGTATGGCCTGTCTGCATCAGCAAAAAAGAAAAAATTGTTTTGCAAATGTTACTTTGTGTCAAACTGGTGGCCTAAGAAGAAAAGATGTTAGTTTTCCAATTACCTTGTCGCCAATTGCATCTTGCACTAGAATTGCATCACTAGAAATGTGGAATATAATGTTTGAGTCTCCTGCTACTGTGTCAAAAAAGTTCATATCTTTCCGAAGAACAGACTGAAGATATTTGAGACGCAAACGAGCTGTCTGCCTCTCTCCAGTTTGCATCCAAAATGCAACACCTGAATATACAAGATCAACAGTGGTTCAAAAACTTCCTAGTAGTAACTTTTTATCAGCCATATTTAGTTCAAAATCATAAACATACCAATCCATGCTGATACAAAAACAGCCAGTCCCAGATACACTAAATACAAGGCATGCTGCAACAAAAAATAGTTATAAAAAATTTTCTTTTCATTGCAAAAAAGAATAGAATGCAATAATTAACACTATGAAAATGGATCACAGAAAATCAGTAAAATTCTTTTTATGGGAAGCATATTAATAACAGAAAAAAGCACTCAGAAGAAGACTGCCTCAATGTTCTTCTAATACTTAGAGCTAAACTGGAAGATGAGCAAGCTTCTTGTTTTTAAAGTGGTTAATTATACTGAGATTAAAACAAACAATAAAGTTAAATGTTACAACTTACAACACATTTTACAAAGAATTGAGAATATACCTGGGACACCTTTGAAGACAATCTGTGAGGGTCCAAAGCTAAATTTCCTAGAGAATCAATCATACGACCAAAAAACACAAAAAATACAGGAAGAGCTGCACCATGGATGCATGACCCAAGACTTCCCAAAAACATCAAAAAATAGTCAATCTTATCAGCAGCATAAAATAAACGAAAGAATGAAACAGTTGGAGCAGAGGTTTTGCTAGTATTCGAAGATTGATCCATTTTTGAATGTGGTTTCTGATCCATAACCTGATCAGACGAAAGCTCCAACTCTTCCATTGGAAAAATGCAGAAGACGGGTAAACAAAATAAAGCAAAACAGCAAAAAAGATTGGATTTTGACACAGAAAATCCGTGGCAGATAAGTAGCCCATTCCCGCCAATAAATGCAAAGGCTTTTTCTACTTAGCTGGCCAACTAATGTTTCGGCTACTTAATTCTTGAAAGACAAATATGATTCTCAAAAAAAAGAAAGACACACAAATATGATAATTAAGTATTAGTTAGTGAATGGTACTAGAGGAACTATAATGTCAACAATTTCACATCATAATTTGTTTATAAGCCGCATTTGTAGCTTTGATCTTTATATGAATTGATGTTAAATAATAGAGATTCATAGTTCCAAAATTGTTAAAAATTGCCTCACAGTAATTAGAGTACTAGATCCACATGGCCCGTGTCCCTATCAAGAATAGGCAAAGAAAAAAGGGAGGCAGTCAGTTAATTCAACTCCTTCAGCACAAACTTTGCCATTTCCAAAAATTTTAGCATATTTTCAACTCTTTAATAAATTCAGCACAAAATATGAGTGTTTTTCAGTACAAATTCAAAAAATGGATTGAAAAGGTAATTTTCCAATGAGCAATTGAGTTAAGTAACTGAGGGGTTGGGTTACTTTAACAAAACGCCGCGTTTTGCTTCCAACACCACAGTAGATCTGAGCCAACACTCAAAACAAAACAAAACCTAACTTGATGACCTTCTTTCTCTAGTAGCCAACTGACCCAATACCCACAAACCAATCAACAGGAGTAAATCCTAGAAAAAGGGATTGATGTTAATTGGGATTTTATATTGTCCATATTAGCCATTATGAGGTTGAAAAATGCAGTCAATTTAATATATTAATGAATTATTTTAGTAATTTATCAAATCTTTTTTGCTTATTGGAGATCTCTATGCTATATTATTTTCCCATGAAAAAGTTGGTGGGAATTGTAGTTATAACAGGAGTATGGAGTGGTTTAACTCTGTTGTAGAATAATTGAATGTTATAGATATTGGCTTCTCTGGTAATCCATCTACATGGAATAACATGCGGAACCGGAAGGGCTAATATAGGAACACATAAACAGAGGTTTAGCATAGAGGTTTAGCATCTATCTCTTGATCCTCTTGCTTTAATAAAGCTTAGATTTACCATTTGGAGGAGTTAGGCTCTGATCATAGGACTTTGTTACTAAATCTTTTTAATAATGTATGGAGGTCAAAGAAGCCTTTTTGTTTTGACAAATGTTGGACGATTAAACCTAGTGTGCAGGTGGTAATTGAGGAAGCTTGGGGGTTTAATGAAATGGGGTTTGCTTTATTCAAGTTGCATGGTAAGTTTAAAAATTGCCGAAGATTGCTCCTCAAATGGGTCAAAGCTAATTCCACAAATACAGCCGACAAGATTAGTTCTCTTCAGGCTGAAATTTCTTCTCTTAAACAACAACATGACTATCTAGCCAGTGAGATTCGAATTAAAAAGAGAGAACTGAAAACTATTGTTGATGAGGAGGAGTTGTATTGGAGCAAGAAGTCAAGAGAACTTGATAGGGGATCGCAATACATCCTTTTTTCATTATCAAGTTAATCATAGAAGAAGAGTACTCCGGTTGTCTGATTTATTGGATAGTAAAGGAAGATGAGTTACAAAGAAAGATAGGATAGTTGACTCCATTGTGCAGATTATACTAATATTTACTCCTTTACTATTTTTGAACCTATTGATACTGCATATTGCGGAGTCCCTGTCAAAGTCACAAATGAGATGAATTAAATGCTTACGAAAAATGTGATGGTGGAAGAGATACAACAAGCGGTGTTCTCCATTAATCCTTCGAAAGCACCTGGGGAGGATGGAATCACCGATTTTTTCCTTCAAACTTACTAGCATATAATTAAAAAAGAGGTAATTGAGGCAGTCATGGAATTCTTTTCTACTAGTACTATGTTGAAAAACTTGAATCATACTATTTTGACATTAGTTCCAAAGGTTCCATGTGTTCAAACGATGAAAGATTGAGGCTAATTGGGCTAAGCAATGTCAGTTACAAAGCTATTTCTAAGATTTTAACTGCTTGATTGTAGAAAATTATTAATGCAATTATTTTAGAGAATTAAAGTGGCTTTATTAGAGGCAGACTTATAATTGACAACATTTTCATTGCATATGATATTGTCCACCACTTGCTTCATAAAAGAGGAGATCGAAATATGATTTTACTCTAAAGCTGGATGTAAGTAAAGCCTATGAATGTGTTAAGTGAGAGTATTTAAGAGCTATTATGGTGACGTTGGGTCTTAATGGAACTTGAGTGAAATGGATAATGGCATATGTTTTCTTGGTCAATTATTCGATCAAAATTAATTGTGAGCATCATGGTCTTATAGTTCCCTCTAGGGGAATAAGGCAAAGAGATCCGATTTCGATGCTTTTATTCTTACTTTGTACGGAGTGGCTAACTTGTTTGATTAACAAAGCATTGATTGAGGGGAGGCTCTCGGGATTGCAGTTGAATATATATTGCCCTAGAATCTCACATTTGATGTTTGCAGATGATTCGGTAATCTTTGGTACTGTAGACTACTGGGAGTTTACTCATTTGCAGAAAGTGCTTGATCTATATGCAATTAAACGTGGGGAAACTATCAATCTTGATAAGCCAACCATTATTTTTTCAAAAAAATACTCCCGAACAAGAGCAGACGATTCTTGCCCAGCTTTTGGGAATAGGTAATGTGGATATTCTAGACAAATACTTGAGGCTTCTGGCGACGGTTAACAGGTCTAAGAAAGTCACTTTTCAACATATTAAAGAGTGAATCAAGGCAAGATTATTGAGTTGGAAGGAGAAATTCCTTTCGTATACTGGGAAGGAAATTCTTTTTAAAGCAGTCATTTCTGCCATTTCTCTCTACACGTTTTCTTATTTTAAGGTAGCTGCTTTCTTAACTTATGAAAATAAATCGATGATTCGAGGATTTTGGTTGGGAAGCAATTGGATGAACAAAAAATCCATTAGAATGCATGGAAAAAATGTCATCAACACAAGAAAAAATGAGGTCTTGGGAGGTGATGAATAGAGCATTATTGGCTAAACAAGGATGGAGAATTCTCAATTATCCGAATTCATTATTAGGTAGACTTTTAAAAGGGAAATATTTCCCTAACTCCAATTTTATGACGGCTACAACTCCGTCTAGTGCTTCTTGGGAATGGAAGAGCATATTGTATGGGAGAGATGTGTTGGAACATGGATTAAGATGGCAAATTCGTAATGGCACATATGTTGAATATTTCAAGAGCGCTTGGATTCTAAAAAAAAGCCTCCTTTTTTGCTAAATATAAAGATAATAGAGATAGAAATGTTTGTTAGGTATCTCAAGTTATTGATTGGGACATGAAAGTTTAGAATGTGGACTATTCTCTTGTAATTTTATCGGGTCTGATGTTGAAGCTATTATGAACATACTCATTTTACATCCAAATCGACAAAACTAGGTTGTATGGTGTCACACTGACAATGGTATGTATTTAGTGTGCTCAGGCTATAGGGAGGCTTTTCAATTTCAAAATAATAATGGAAATGATGGTTCTCCTACTGCTTTGGATTTTTGTTGGAGTAATATATACAAGCTAAAGGTCGGGTCCCGAGAAAATTGTAGCTCTTTGTTTGAAGATTAATTAGGAAATGGCTTACTGTCGGAACTAATTATTCAAAAGATTGTCCAATGTGTGTAATTTGTGTGCTACATGTGGAGAGATAGAAAATGAAGCTTATTTATTCTTCTTCTGTCAACAAGGTAAAGTAATTTGGTTTCTCTTGCCATTGGGATTGCGTGTTGATAATATTTATGGTACATCTCTCAAACTCTTCTGGAATTCACTTGTTCAACTAGCCAAGCAAAGGAATCTTGATGATGAGGAGTTCGGTCTTTGTGTTTGCATCCTTTGGCAATTATGGAAGGCGAGAAATGCCTTAGTCTTTAATAATTTGAATTTAGATGCTCATGAAATTGTCAAACTAGCATTAGCTAATTGGAATGAATTCATAGGAGCTTATAGTAGTGTGTCTAATGCTGGAATTGTACTTGCTGGAGGGCGTAATAATCAACATGAAGAGTTGACTGCACGATAACATGGATGGTCCCCGCCTCCATTATTTTATCTAAAATTGAATGTTGATGTTCCACTGGATAAAAAAAGGAAGATGAGAGTATGTGCTGTGGTTGTTAGAGATTCTCAATTCAAGCTGGTTGACTGGAGGATTTTTCACTCCCCATTCATTTTGGATTCTAATCTATTAGAAGCTTTGGCAATTAAAAAGGCCCTGGAACTCTGTCAACAATAGCAGTGGAGCTGGTGTTTGGTAAAATCAGATTGCAAAGTGATTATTGATGCAATTAAAGAAGATAAAAAAGTTGAGTAGTTGTTGAAAGATTTAGTGCTAGAATTAAAGAATATAATGGAGGTTGGCTCATTAATTTCTTGTTTGTTTGTACCTATAGCTTGTAACATTTTAGCACATCTTCTTTTTAGAGCGACTTTGAAGACAATTTCTTTTAAAACATGAATGCTCAATTAGAGCTAATCCAGTGTAATATTTTAAATAAGTATTAATGAAATTCATATCTTTGGGGAAAAAAAAATTTGTGCTGTGTCAAAAAAGATGACATTATACAATATTTCAGTATAATAAATAATATTAATTACTGCATAGACTTTTGGGTTTTCACCATTGTTTAATATTGAGTTTTATCGTGTTTTGCTTTCAGTATAATAAATGAAGAGTTGCACACTGATGTGGTTGAAGATGGAGTTCAAATAAGGGTGCAAGTGGGAGAAGAAGATTGCTCAGCTGGTGTAGATTCTAATGATGATGAAGAGTTGATTGAAGCTAGAAGGAATACGAAGGAATTAAAGACTGCTAGGATTGGTGTTTTGAACCATTTGGGCATGGATAAGGATAATGTTAGGCCTTCTAAGCAAAAAAGGGCAAGAAAAAAGTGAAGACCAACTATCTATAGGGGTTACTCCTCCAAATGAGGTTTATAGTGATTATGACAGAACAGATAATGAGTACTCTTCATGCAATAGCAGTGAAGAGGGAGATTTAGAAATAAGGTATAAAGAGGTAAAGAAGAAGGTTATTTATAATCTGAAATGTGATTATAAGACTCTTGAATGGGAAATTGGAATGATTTCCAATAGCAAAAAAAAAAAAAACAAATGGCAAGCAAGAGATGGGCTGTAAGTGTAACATATCAAATTTTAAATATCAATTTTTAAATTAAAAATGACTAGATTTTAATAAAAATTTGTTTGGAAGGGTAATTTGATATTTTTGCAAAAGATATTTTTAATTAAAAAAATTATTAATTTTTGTATTGTAGTATTTGTTTTTATTATTATTATTATATTTTAAAAAAAAAAGAAATCAGAAACCATATTTTCCCTTCTTCCTTCTTCATCATCATCTTCCCTCTTCAATCGACACCAACAGCATCGGCAAGGGTGAGTCGCCGCCGCCGCCGCTGCCACTCCCATCGCTATCGCCTTTGTAACACCCCTTATACACCTACCGAAGTAGACCTATAAGAGGGCTACACGTGTCTTTATACGGTATACAGAATATAAAATTTTTATTAATTAACAGTATTACGGTGCAATACAAAATTTCTTTTTACATTGTTACAAT
>CATIWJ010159618.1:0-23173 GCA_949640765.1 Croton laevigatus | reverse complement strand
GTTCCGAAAGGGTTTCTTGCGGTTTGTGTTGGGAAAGAGCTGAAAAGATATGTGATTCCTACAGAGTATTTAGGGCACCAAGCATTTGGAATGCTTTTGAGAGAAGCAGAAGAAGAGTTTGGGTTTCAGCAAGAAGGGGTTTTGAAGATTCCTTGCGATGTTTCTATATTTGAGAGAATTTTGGAAGCTGTGGAAGAGAAAAGAGATGTGTGTTTTTTGCAGGATTTAGGGTTTAATGTAGAGAAAGAGATGATGGGATGTTGGTCATCTCCTGATAGTGAAATTACTTCTAATCATCATCCTCAAATGTGTAGGTGATAATCTTCAATTTAATCAAATTTTCTTGTGGAATTTTTGCATGGCATGCATGTTTATGTTACCATTAGATTAGATTAGATTACGTTTTGTGAGGAACTAGAGGAGAATTTTCTCTGCTCTAAAATAAGCTTATTTATGTTAATCATTTTACTTTCTTAATACCACTTAAATATTTATGTTTTGTTTTCTACTCCTAAGATTTTAGAATAATTACTTCAATAATTTTTTTTTTGTTTTAAATAGTTAATATATAGACGTTCGAAGATAATATTCCCATTTTTAGATCTTGATTCTACCGATATGAGAAATAAATAATTAAAGACACTTTCCTCAACTGGACCTTAATTGTTATATATTATTATTATTATTATTTTAAATGAGTAATCAGATCCTTAATTATTTTATGTACTATATAAAAATATATAGGTTTTGATGCAAATTGACTGCCTATTTGTCATGCATCTTCATTTATTTTATTATCGCATTAAAGTCAAATAAATTAAGATAATATAATTCATTAGTGTAGACTGAAAAGTTCTCTTGCTTCATTTATGGTTAAAATGGTATTTGTAGTGGTTCGAGAAGTTGTACGTCCGCAGTAGTAAATATGGTCGTAGCACTGTACATCTATAGTAGAAAGTGTAGGTAACGGTATGTGGAGATATAGGTGATGATACGGAATAATACCACGGGGGAGACCTCAGGAGATGACACGTGTGTAATAAGTTACTTGCCAATAGCGGGACCAAGTGTAAGTTTGGCTCGAGCTCATTGGGGGAGATTGCCCAGAAGGTGTTCTCACCTTGGTTGTGTGAAGGTCACTCGAGGCGACGTTTTTGCTGATTAACTTTTTAGACCAGCTGTGAGTGTGATTATCAGATTATATTGAGCGGGTCCCCTAACAAGGCCGGGAGGCTTACAATTAATTTGCTTAATTTTGGTTGAAACTAGTGCTTCATTTTTTTATAAGAAAGTAAAATTATGGTGTTGAATTTATTTAGAGAAAAATTCATTTTAATTTATGATGAGAAATTTTTATTTAAAAAAAATAAAAATGAGTAAAATTATTATAACGAAATTTAATTAAAACACATAAATCATAAATTATAAAGTTAAGTTAACTTCTTCACTAACTCTTCTATGACAATATTAAGAACAATTTATTGAATTGTCTTAAAAAAAGACTTTTTTCCCTTTCTTTATATAAATTGAAAAGGGGCATAATTTTTATAAGTTGGTCAAATCTGCTTATTACAATTTTTTTTTTAAAATTATAAGCAAGTTGTTAATCTATTTATTAAAACTTATTTTCTATTTATAAGTAGTTTAAAAATAAGGAGTCGATATTTGACTTATACCCTTAATTAGACAAATTAAAAATTAGTTTGTATTATCATCTTTTTCTGAGAAAGCAAAATCATCATAATAATCTTCTCTTTCTGATGTAGAAACATACATGATTAGATAAGAGTAATTAGAAGCAATGCCACTTACATGAACATTAAGCTTTCTAATTTACTTTAAAATCTTCTTCTTAATCTTTGAACTAGAAGATGTTGATCTCAAGCATTTGTACAATATCTCCTCAAATTCATCCTCTTGCGAAGGGATATGAAGCCCTCTTTCTTGCTCGAACCCGAATTCCTCAGCCATGTTGTCCATCAAAACACTAAATTCAGGCATTGACAGAAAGCTCATCGGAATCACGAACCTTCGTTGCTCCGGCCCCACGTACACTGCCAAGAAGCCTTTTGGAACTTGTAAAGGAGCACCACTGTTCAGCAGTGATTCATTTTCAGAGTCTTCCTTATGAGCTTTTCCTGTTTTGAAAGATTTAAGGTTCCTCCATGTGCATAGCCGGGCGCTTGAAGCCCGCAGTGACAGCTTCATTATTTCTCTATATATGACGAGAAAATATTTTCGTGTGATTCACAAATTATGCGTTCACTGATCTTCTGTAGTATATAGATGATATATTTAACCATAATCATGAATGGAATGGAAGATGACGATCAGCTGATCTAGAATTGTCACCATTGACAATTGCACTCACATTTCTTGCATCTTGCTCAATATATATAGAACTCAACATAAAAGGTTGACCACAATTTCAATTCCATGGTCAAGAATCTTTTAACATTTTCATCCCCTGAAATGGAGCTACTTTTCAGGGCAGATAATTATGTTGGATTTGATATATCCATCCATCCATTGCATATTGTGGTAACCGCAAAATTTAGCATATTTTAAGAATTCAATACCAATGATTAGATTAAACAAAAAAAGATGGAGTTCTATACGGGAAATATGCGTATATAAATGTGTCATTTTCTTGCATAACGGTCTACAAGAGCCTTAGCCTTCTCCGGTGCAAAAAATCGAGCCTGCATAAAACCGTAAACCCATGAATGAAAATTTTTATAGCTTAATATCAAAGATGAAGTGATCATATAGAGACTTACTTGTATAAACATTCTTTCTGCTTCCCCCACGTTACCATTTTCTTTCAATATTATTCCCTGCACAAGTATCACAACTATATGATTGATTCGGGAGAAATGCAGAAAAGATAGTTCCTTGAATTGTAGTTCTAACCTTTGCTAGGTAACCTCGGAAGTCATTAGGGTGGCTAGAGATGAGCTGATCATAAACAGATACAGCATCGCTCACATGTCCCCAATCTGAATATGCTTTTCCAAGAAGCAAGTCGACCTGAAAATCATTTCATGTGAAAATGATAAAAAGGAGAGGATATGAGAAAGAAAACTCCTGAAGAAAGAGGGAAACTCACTTGAATAGGGTCTACCGCCTCATCAGTATCATCAACGGTACTTGGTTTTTCAGAATTAAGGCGTTCTCGAGCTTTAAGCAGGACCTGAACAGCCTGCATACCAAGAAATTCAATAATGTTATATGGATCAATTGTAAGCAATGAAGTCAAATTAGCTGCCAGGAATAACCAGTTTTATATCAAATAATTTGAATCATTACTTTCAACAGTATAAAGTTGAATCTAGATTATGTTCTGTTCCTTTTTCAATAAACAGAATCCATTCAGATTCAGATTCCCATCTATAAGCTTGGCGCAATACCTCATCTGGTTTTTTAGCAGCAAGCAATGCATTAGAAAGACCACGCAAAACTTCAAAATTGGCATTTTTTGAGACCTATTATATAAAAAATAGAAAAATTGTTACAGAACATACAATAAAAACAGGTAAATATCAACTGCAGGAAACGAATGGGAATCGTTTGATCGCTAGGTGAACATGCATTGCATCAATAACCACTAACCCTTGTAGAGCTCTTGTATGCATCAGCACTTCCATCATAATCTTTGAGTTCATATTTAACTTCTCCAAGCAAACGAAAAACCTCAGGGTCATTAGGTTTCTCCTGAAAATTTCAATCTAGTGAAGTGACATTTAATTTTCAAAAAGAACACAAGTTGACAAATGAGCGTGTTTTGGATAACCTTTGCCAAATCCTGAAGCAAAGAGGCAGCTCGACCATACTCTCCCAATTCTGTTAAGGTTACTGCAGCTCCCTGAAAAGACCCTCTTGAATGAATTTGAAAAGTTGTGCACAGAAAAATGACAGACAGAAAGAAGTAATAAATTATTTCCATTCAATTATAACCAAGATTAAATATAAAATGGCTATTTTTTATACAACTTACTTCAAGAGCAATAGGATCTTTAGGAGAGACAGCTAGTGTTGCCTCATACTCTTTCAACTGAGTCTGCCACATGAAAGAAAGAAAAAATACACCACACCGGGAATAAACAATCAATTGAATACAAATAGATGTCTCCAGGAAATGTAGTTAAGCCACATTTAGATTGGCGAAGATGAATTTGCTAGAAATTGTAGAAAACCATGTTCCTCTACAAAATGATATGTGCATCCAATCAAATCTTCATTGTTTAAAACGAAATTCTCCTTTTAAGACTTAATCAGTAGAAAGACAACAGCAAAAAGATGTATTATGTGAAGCAAAATTTCGGCAATTCAGCATAAAAATCTACCAAATGTATTCTAGCTTAACTAGGTGAGAAGGGTAGTTTCCAACAATACCTGAAGAAAAGCTGTCTCCTCTTTTGACAACTTTTTGTCAACAACGGCAGCTTCTTCTGGGGGAGCATCACTGAAAAAGCAGATGGCAGTGTAAGGATGAAAAAACATGTTAAGAAAATAAACAATGCGGTAATATGCACAGAAAACATTATGAGAAACAATACACAGTGAAATGTAATGAAAATTGGCAGATCATGAAAACCGTTGAAGCACTTTTAACTTACCTTCCAGAAGGAAGAAAGTCTCCAAGAGCGAAAACCAGACCAAAGACCAGAACAGCTACTCCTATTCCAATCTATACTAAATCAGATGTTTGAATTAGTGATGCAGTGTAGATGAAGAAGCATAAGATGTGCACATATTTGTTTGAAAATGCACAAACATTGCCACTTACCTTAGTGCCAAGTCCAATTGTCTTTTTATCAGATTCAACTGGTGCATCATAGTCAATTGGTCCAAACTCTTTTATTTCATCAGCCTTTTTTTGTTCAAGTGCTGACCTGAGTAGTTACAGAAGGAATGATCCTCAGCGAAAAGAACTGCAAAAATGGCAAAAAAGCAAGCAAAACTCACCGATCAACTGTTGTCGTTTAATGCAAAAACTAACCTGAAGGTTATTAAAGGTGGCCAAATTTCAGATGAAAAGCACACATGGTTAAAATATAAGTGCATCTTTAGATAATATGAAATAGGCTACAAAAAAAATATTGGATCAGAATAATGCCGTCATAAATATGTTACTGTGTGTTTTATTAGCGACAACCTCAAGAATTTGAACAGCATCATCAACAAAAAATTATCACAAGCGCGGATACAATCTGAAAAAGCTAAATCCTAAATGCTACTACCAGCTTGAACTGTTTCTAGTGAAAACTCATTAGAAGTCGTAAAATGATATGGAATGCACCTTCTAACTGCTTCCAAACGTTCCTCAAATTCAATGTCCACAGATTTAGGCTTCCTATCCATACTAGAACTTAAACCAGGCGCCTCTGCAAAGAAAATTTAGAAGCAGGAATTGATGAGCTAGTGGAAAACTTTAACCAAACCGTTCAATTTAAATGCATGTTCAAACCATTTGAGTTTTTGAGCATTGCATAATTCATGGGCACAATTCACCATGGCTCTAAGAAGGGTAATCAAAACGGCAATAAATCAAACAATTTGGTTCCTTTAAGCAATTGTTCCTAAAGATGGTACTTACGAGTAGGTGAAGAACCAGGTTGTCTAGAAGTCGATTTCCTGCACCCAATTGAAACAAAATCTCAAGAAAACAAATTCATTTGTAGAAGATAATAGCAAATTCTTGGGAAGTAATACCAAAATCTCATAAAAATAAGCAATACCTTTGTTGCAATGCCATACCCTTTTCTTCCCTTGAGGTAGTAACTTTCTTCGTCTGATAATTGAAAATAAAGCATCAAACTTGGAAAAGAAAATGAGAAATCAAAGAATGTAAAGCAGCACAGGTCTACCTTGTTCTTGTTGGAATCATTTTTCGTGCCGAAACCACGGCTTGGCTTAGAATCAGCGCATTGAACTCGAAATCGGATAAAGCTACTACTGCAACTGATACTACTTGATAATATAGCTGTTATCATTTCGTGAGTTTGATTTGTTTATTATTTTGCTTCAAAGTTTTGATCTTCAATTGTTAAACTCAAATATATTTTATTTAATTTCAACGTCAAAGGAAGACGGATAAGGTAAAGGTGTTAAGGTTCACTGTTTTGTCTGATGTCAGCGATGAATGGGAACAGATGGGTCGGGTCGATACACTAGGATCCAAATAATCCAACCCTTATATCGAGGATCCAAATACATCCATTTTTGCTTGATCCAAATATGTTCAGAAGATTTTAAGCATAAACCCCTTCTCCGGGTAGCAGGAGCTAGGGTTTTAGCAGAGGATATGTTGTGAGACCACTCGACTTTTCAGCTATGGCCATCAAATCCCACTCAATTCCCACTAATATACCATTTCCATCCACCAACACTCGCTCGTTTCCCCATTTCTATCCTCAACAACTTTTTCTACATAAAGGTCCCTCCTTTCCACTCCACCAAGGAACTACGTTCCTCACTATCCCATTTCCCAAATGCCAAAACCCCACTAATCCGTCACCATCTACTTCGCATAATCAGCAATCAGACCTACTCATAGATGCCCAAGAAGCCCAAGAAGCTATATCCCGTTTTCTTCAAAAATTTGGAATCTCCACCGAGGATTCTGCTTCTATTGCTTCAAATTGCCCCAAGTATGCTAAGATGCTTATTGATAGTGTGAAAGACTTCGAGGAGTGGAGTGCGTGGAAAGGTGATGGAAGGGAATTTGGCGATTTGGGATTTCAGGAGAAGTTGGTTTACATGGCCAAGGAGAAAGGTGATAATGGTAAAGTTGCTTTTTTGGAGAGCCTTGGGTTGAGTTTATCTTCGGCTATGAATGTCGCTCGATACGTCTCTGGCGAGTCGCTACCGGGTCTCATTCACAAGGTTCAAACTTTAGACTTTCTACTACCTGTTTACGTTTTAAGCTTATTGTTATGTTCGTTGAAAATGACTAGGATGTTGCTCTGATGACTGCATTTAAAACATTTTGTAATTGTATCTTTAATTGCACTAAAAATTAGTGGAAGTACATAGAAAAAGGAGCAAGAATATGAAAAAAATTAGTGGAAGTACATAGAAAAAGGAGCAAGAATATGAATAGGGGTTGGATTTTAGCTTGATTGAATCTAATTTGTGTTCTTTAACATTTTGAGGGAAATGTATCATATATGGGATCAAGGAGTATGTAAATGAAACTGATTCTCTAAGTTGAGTTTTTCTGTTTATTGTCTGGAGTAGTTTCTTATTTCCCATTTGGCTTTTAGGTTAAGTATATGAAGGGAATATTCTTTTCTGACAGTGATGATAAAGGCCTCCTCATCGGAAAAAATGCTCGGCGAATGATGATGCACTTATCTATACCTGTTGATGATGATTTGCAACATACCTTGTCCCTATTTGAAAAGGTTTTGTGCACCTTTGGCTTCATTGGATTATGCATTAGGAATCTTCTTCACATTGTAAAATGTGCTCCTGTTTTGTGGTGTAGATTGAAGCAAGACGTGGAGGTTTAAATATGCTCGGTTCCTTTGATGCTTCTTTTCGTTATTTAGTTGAATCATTTCCACATATTCTTCTGTTACAATTAGACTCACAGTTGAAGCCTTTAGTTGAATTTCTTGAAAGCATTGGAATCCCCAGAGAACGTGTAGGTAGCATATGCCTATTGTTTCCACCTATCATCTTATGTGACATTAAGGGCATTAAAAGAAAACTTCTGTTTCTCGAGAAGGTAAGTTCTCAAATATGAAACAATTTCTTTTATGTTAAATGTTAGGGAGTAAGTTGGATGGATTCCATGCTACTTTGTTCTTCTATAAGCATGTTATTGTGAGTTGTTGTTCAGGTTGGTGCAGTTGATGAAGATGTTGGTAAAATGTTACGAAAGTATCCATGGATTCTCTCAACAGGAATTCAAGATAACTATAAGGAGATTATTTCTTTGTGTGATAAGGAGAAGGTAAATTATTCCAAAATGCAATCATTAATTCCTCATACTTAGCGGCATCTCTGGGGCATATTCGTTACTCAGGATTCAGTTCTTGCCTTATGCTATTAAAAACCACATTTTGATTTGTAGAGATGAATGAAAATTGTGTATGCATTACAATAATATTTTTGCCTTCTTTTGAGGGAAAGGAAATGAAGGAAGAAGTGAAGGTAAACTAATTTGTTATGGATTTTTCTTCACCATAATTATACGAGTATGATTATGCTTAATTTGTAAGTTTTACTTGCTTAATTTGTAAGTTTTACTTACAAGACTTCTTTCACTATTCATGCATTTACCTTATTTTTTTCAGATTTCAACTTTGATTTAAATGCTTGCTTCGTATCTATGGATGTGTGGCTGTGTTTTGCCTTTCAATTTATTGATATTTTGGAACTTTACATTTACTAGATTCTTTTTTCTTTTTAATCTCAGTTAGCAAAAGCAAGTATTGACAAAGCTATAAGAAGTTGGCCTCATTTGTTGGGTTGTTCAACTAGTAAGCTGAAGGTGATGCTAGAACAGTTTGAAGCTTTAGGAGTTAAGAACAAGAAGTTAGGACAGGTTATTGCTAAAAGTCCTCAACTTCTGCTAAGGAAGCCTGAAGGATTTCTCCAGGTATATAGTGGTTTATCTTTCCTACAATAACTTCCTAACATTCTCCATGAGAACCTGTTGAACCTCTCTAACCTGTATCGGGAATTTTAGCATTATCTTACTCAAGTCTTAATATATGATGGCGATTACTGGAAATTGCAGGTGGTTTCATTTTTAAAAGATATAGGTTTTGATCAGGAAAGCATGGGAAAGATACTTGTTCGCTGTCCTGAGATTTTTGGTGCTAGTGTGGAGGAAACACTGCAGAAAAAATTTGAATTCCTCAATTCTTTTGGTGTTTCCAAAGAACAAATGCCTCGCATTCTTAAAAAATATCCAGAGCTTCTTGTGTCTGACATCAACAGAACTCTACTTCCTAGGTAATAATACATTTTGTTCTCGGCCCATCTACCCGAAAGGGAGGAGGGAGATTAGCTTATCAGTTCATTCTATTATGGCAGGATGAAATACTTGATGGAGGTGGTGGGATTGTCGAGGAAGGATATTGCATTCATGATCCGCAGATTCTCCCCTTTACTAGGTTACAGCATAGATGAGGTCTTGAGACCAAAGTACGAGTTTTTAGTAAAGACCATGGAAAAACCAGTGCAAGAAGTAGTGGATTATCCACGGTACTTCAGTTATTCATTGGAGAAGAAGATAAAGCCCAGATTTTGGGTGCTAAAGGGAAGAAATATTGAATGCAGCTTACGAGACATGCTGGATAAGAACGACGATGAATTTGCTGCAAAGTTCATGGATGATGGAGGAATGCTTGTTCCCCATTCTCAATCTCATCAGTGACTGTATATTGCTTTTTACCTTTGTAGCATAACTTCCCTGTAAATATAAATACCTCAGTTGTATTGGAAATAGGTATATAGTTCCATGAAGAATGATGCCAGTGAAAGTAAATCTTATTCAAGTAAAAAAATGTGCATTTAGAAAGAATTTTTGTTAGGAATTCTATGTTGAGAGGTTATTTGTAGCGTTTGGCATTGCATAAGCACCAACAATTTTTTAACAAATTCGGGCAGATGATGGGCTGGGCCTGGGCCGGGCATTTCAATCCTCTGTTTTTGGCGGTTGCAGATTTAAAATACGTTTCCCCTTAATGGCTGGTACTTTCTGAATTTTCTGTTGTGATGATTTGATTAGATATGGGGAATGTTATTGGTAAAGCAGCAAATGAGATAGGAGGTGTTCTTGGGAATGCATTTGCTTCCCCTTTCAAATCCATTATTGGAGCATCATGCGAGTAAGTTTACAATTCTCTGAATATCACCATCTTCTTCTTCTTCTTCTTCATCCTGCACTCTACTGTAACTGACAAAAATTTCTACCTATCTGTAGCGAAATTTGTGCAGGCCCGTGGGATGTAATCTGTTTTATTGAGCACTTATGCATCTCTAATCTACTCAAGTTATTGATGATCTTGGGCCTCTGCTACATATGTAATGCTTTTTCGATTACATTTGCCCTTATTTTTTTACTTCCACAGACTTAGGTTTTAATTTCCTTTTGTTGATCACAGCTTTAATGTTCTTGTACCTGTTGTTCCAAATGGGGATTTGCCAATGCATTGGAAGAAGCCTTTGTAACATGTGTTGGGCTGCTTGCGAGACCTATTGGCATTCTTTGGAATATATGTGCTGTTTTCTGTGGTACAAATTGAAGAACACAAAGCGTGTGTATCGGGGAAGGAGGAGGCGGCGGCGTTTTCGGGACATTGAAATTGGTGGCTATGCTTCAAGTTCTGAGACTGATTATTCTCACAATTACCATAACCGTGATCATCTAAGTGTTGGTAGAAAGCGCAAGTCGATTAGGGAGAGAAGAAAGCTTGACTTGCAGAGGTCTCTTCGCCGTCATCATGTCAGGTTGAAGACTAGAGAAATATCTGTTCATGTTAAGGGTGGATCACAAAGGTCAAGGAATTCAAGGCAGCTGGGATTTGTTAAATTGAAAAATCATCCAAAAAAGGTTTCAACTTTCAAGAGGAGACGCATTAGGTGATCATGCAAGTAAAGTTTTTCTGCAGTCAGAATTTTCATGGAAGAATTTGCTCTTGGCATTTGGGAAGATCCAGTAACATTTACATTTGTTTCATAACTGTAATATAAATGAGATATGATTGATTTTCTGTAATTTATATTTTGTTTATTGTATTAATGGGGGATTATGGGAATGAATGTATTCATTGTGTATATTAAATTAAATCTTAGAGACAAAAAAATCGTCTGTATGCGAGTTATGAGCGAATCTTTTTCTGGGAAACGGTCGTGATGGAGCATTTAATTTTTCCTTATTTAGCAATATTTTATTGTCTACTCCTTCAAGCCCTCAAAAGGCTATTATTTGTATCTGCAGCTCAATGGTAAGCTATCTCTCTGTCTTTTGACTGGTTTGTTCATTTTTATTTTTGTATCATAAGAATTAAGGGGTTTATTGAAACCCAAAACCTTTTCCTTTCGCATTTTTATTTCCTTTCAAATCGGACAAAAGGGGTTATTTAAAAGGGTGTAAAAGAAGTAGAGATATAAAATAAGGGATGAAAATACTTTAAAAATATAAAAATATTTTGTTTGGGACAATGTAAAATAAGGAGGAGAAGGTAAAATATGTAATACTTTTGCACTTAACATTTTTACTCCTATTTTGGGTGAAAATAGCTTACTTGAGTGTAAAAATGATGTGTGATTCGCTTTTTGATACATCTTTCTTATGTTATGCTTACACTTATCATTTTAGTTAAAATAAAAGAAAATAGTAATATTTAGCTAATATTTCAAATTTGTTGAAATTTTATTATAATAAAATTTTAAAAAGTAATATTTGTTTTTGGGTAAATTTGCATAAAATAGCTTTTTGTTTAGGGTGTGTCTAATATGCAGTCGTCCGCATATATGGACGTTTTTCTTTTCTTTTTAAAAAAAAAAAAAAAAAATTATAGATTGTCTGTATTTGGTTCCGAAATCAATTTTAGAAGATCATAGTTCGTAAATTTGACTCTGTTTAAAAAAAATATCACATAAAATATTGAACCGTTGAGATAGTTAAACTCAACTGTTCTATTTATTTTCTATGATACTTTTTAAACAATTAAATCTATAAACCCTTAAAGCTTACTTTTGTAGAACAATCAGTAAAATTAAACTTACTTTATTACTTGCTCTAGCAATAACAAAATTTGCTTTGATGAAAATGACACTGCCTAAAAAACTAAATGCAATTCATTCGGAAGCATGCCATCTGCTACATGTAAATATTCATTGCCCTTGAGCCTTGATTGGATTTTAGGAATTGAGAATGAATTGATGCTACGCTGTTTTTGTATAATGAATTTGAATCAGCAATTAGGCAGAAAAACAACAGACCAAAACGACAGCAGTTGACTTTCATTCCAGTTCAAGACCAAAAATTAATAGGGTTAATCGAAGTTTACAAACGAATGTTGGAAGGTTAGTTGATTGTTCAAGGCCCATCATCATCTCCAATCAAATTACAAATATCCGAACACTCCACCAAACTGCTTAAGAAGGAAAAGAAAAGGAGTTAATAAAATTTCTAATTCCAGTTAGGTGTTTTCAGATTCATCTGAAAATTACCAGTATTGACGGCTGCGAAATCCTTGCTTGAAAACCACCAGAGGTCTGCTAAACAACACCACAGAGTCTGAGAGAGAATAATCTACCTTGCTCAGAGTATAATAAATTTGAGAATTGTAGTTTGTACCTTCTAATATTAAAAGGGCCTTCTCCAGGTGAGCCTTCACCTCCGCGGATACAAGTGGTGACACACTTGACAGTGCAGGACTCTGCCTTGGAGGACTTGGGTCGTTGGATTCTAGGCTTTTTGCATTCCTTGGCGGCTGAGGAAGTGCACTCGCCGGATAAAGTTTGAGGAACGTTAGCAAAGGTGTCGGCCGACGTTGATGTTGCTCCTCCCGCCGCCGAGGCCACAACCGTACAAGCTGCAAAAAAGCTTGCAATGGCTCTGAAGATACACCCTTTATTGGTTTTGCAACATTTTGTAGCGCTAAAAAGAGCTGGATTGTTAGGGGTATGGATAAGCATACTGAAATCAATATTCTTGCTTTCATAGTCAGTCTGTTAAATATTAGCTACCAAATTATCTCTTGCTTCTCTTCTCTGGTCCTTTCCCTATCCACGTCGCATCAACATTCCTAGCCACTGAACCCAACTCTCGGACCCAGTAGAGATCAACTCTATACAAACACCCAATATAAAATTTTTACATCATCAAATTCTGATTTGAATGTGATTTTCATATATTTTAGTCCTTTTTGCTACCACTAAATTTGACATTACATGACAAAGTTGCAACTCAATATTAGTGACAAAATACAGCACGCAGCTATCAAATATACTTATTTCTCCAATTTAAAATAACAATGCATTCTACAAGAATGGTAAAATAATTCAAGGGGAAATTATATATATTATAAAAAAAGTTAAAAAAAATGAAACAAAAAGAAGAGGGGTTCAAAACTAAACTCCCCCCACCATTCATTTTGCTGGAAACATTTTAGACATATTAGAGCAATTATAGTACAATCGCCACCAAGGATGGCTTCTAAACCAATACAAGATATAAAATCAAAGAATCACCAAATTGAGCCACTAACTAGCACACATCAGTAATCCTATACTCTTCGAGGGAAATAGTTAGCTGCTGCTGATGGTAAAGTGGGCAGCTCAGGCTAACGAACATCACCTGCTTTCTTTGTAGGGAAAGTAAGCCGTGGAGACATGAATCAAAGAATCGTTCCCTGAACAAGTGTGATCATAAACCAATATGCTGTACTACTGTATACCTCTATCCCCTTCTGAACCACCTATTCCTGCCTCATTATTTTTTTTAAGCAGGTATACGGTGGAGCAGCAGACAACCGTATATCATCTACCTCCCTCTCTATCTGGAAGCCTTCCCTCCAAAACAACCGCATTCATATATACAAAATGGTTATCCAGAGTTTCCAGCAACCTCTGCAGCTCTCTGCCTCATCATCTCCATCACAGCAGCCCTTCGCCGTGAATCGGACTGCTGCTGCAACCTTCTCAAATGTTCTTTCAGATCTCTGGATAAGCATACATACATCTATGTTAAAAGACTTAATAATAAGAGTATGAGGTTCATGTTTTGCTTATGAACTTCCTATATTTTATATAAAAGGTTAGAATCATTACTTGCACCGCGGTACATGGCATTCTGATTCTTTGCACGCTCGAGCATGAAGTTGCAGAAGATACCACATTTTCTTACATAGAACACAACCTCCTGATGCTCGTGTTTTGCAATGTATACCATGCCGGAAAAGTCCCTTCACCTTGCGACAATTTGGATATTGGCAATGAGCAGATCGACATTGTGATGCATGAACTAGAAGATCAAGCATTTTCCTTAGCTGCAATTTTGAGTACGCAATGAAATTAGGAACCACATAAAACAATAATTTTGGGAAAATAAAGATAAAAATAAATTATTAACTCAATAAGCCTGCAACTTATTTTGCTCAAATATTATAAATCAATAGAACTCCATGAAATTGCTATTGGTTTGGTTTGGTACATGGATGGTCCCATACATAAGTTGTAGGTAAGAGGTTCTCTATAAAACTATACACATAATATCCGAGTAACAAATGATTTAACTAGAAAGTGATGCATTGTATTGTATGAAGACCAATATTATAAACATAACAAAATATACTTCATGCCAAAAAAATTTTGAACAACATTATTTTACTTTATAAGTTGATAGAAAATTAGATGTTATCTTCACCATAAAAATACATTAGAACAAATATGATTTATGTGCCTACTAAAATTTGGATAGATCACATGCACTAATGTTTAGAATCAGCTTAATTTTACAAGTTCATATCATTATCAATGTTCCAATTTAATTTCAATTTATATATATATATTTTTTTTTGAAAAAAAATCTCAGAACTACGTAGTTATGGGTGGGTAAGATGTCTTTATTATGATATAACTTTATAATTGAGCATATTCGTAGAAAGGAGGCAACAGAATGGAATTCAGATCTGATTCAATAAAGCACTGAACTTTTGGTTTAGTTCTAATTCTTCTTTGGAGTTGAACCAAAACTTAACCACAAAGTAGCCTTTTCTTTCTCACTCAGTCAAGTTAAAACATTTTAAGTTCAAGAATTACCTGCAGAACCCTAACTTGCCTAGCTTCTTTGTTCTGAGCATCTCGATCTACCATGGATGGATGATTTGTCAACTTATGAGGATGATCAATACCACCATCCTTTTGATAACAAGCATTACATACATCATAATCAGGGCAAACTTCGCACCGCCAACCTTGACCCGTTTCAATGTCAAGATGACATATGTTGCACGTTGTCACAAAGGCTGGAGCAGTTGGATTATGAAGATGGTAAAGGACCATCATTGAGGAGTGTTTAGCCCGGCGTAGAGTATCATATTGATAGTGATTTCCTTGACAAAGACTCAGAAATGCTTGTCTTGTGTCAAAGAATTCACTCTCGAGAATTTCATCTTTATCCTTCGTGTCAACAGGAACATCCAAGATTTCAACCTAAAAAATTTAGCAGTAGCATGCAATGAAGTGAGACAGGATTCAATAAATCACGTCAAAAAGAATGTGAAATTCAGCAAAATTGACACAAAGATGAGCAAATTACAGGGTAGAGGGCATGTTTCTCCCTTTGATTGACAGGATGCCGCTCCCTCTCTTCACGCCTCTGTTCAATCTCATAACACCTCCAGAAATAAAAACAAAGAGGTTAGAAAGAAATTAGAGGTGTTACAAGAAAATTTAAGATTGTGTATCTCGGTCTTAACTAAGCACCCAGAAAAGTTGGAAGAGCACAAGAAAATGTACAACAGGAAAACCCATGATGATGCCAATCACAAATCAAGGAGCTAGCTCTGTTTGAAGGTTTCAAGAACCAAAGAGAAAACACACTAATTTCCAAGAGGAGAAAAACCAAAACAAAAAATTTGGTGCATTACTATACTATCTATCTTGGGACAATTGAGTGCAATATTCAAGATAAAAAGGATTTTAAGAGGTGTTAATTTTTTTCATCGGGGTAGACTAGTGTCTTTAGATTTGTATGGAGAACCGTGGACAGATCTAATTAAAGATGAATAAACCATAATTGAGTGGAAACAACTTCTATGAAGAAGCTAGGCGAAGTGTGCTCAACAAGAGCACCAAGAAAGAAAAAAGGAGTAGGACATCATTTCAATATCATAAATAAATATCTTGAAGAAAAAGACAGTGCAGAGGAAATAGCAGAATCCTTACTTATCACAAATTTCAAAATTCTTGCATTGGTTGCAAACCCAACGATTTCCAGAAACCATTAAAATACAACAGTGAGTGCAGCAATGTTGCAAATGAACCATGATAAAATCTTCCTTCATAGGTGAAATTGTCTCTCCAAGCTGCATGGAAAAGGTACAAGCGGAATTGTTCTAAGCAATTTATGTACGGTAACTATTAACAAAAAGAATTCAAATGGTATAGATTAGACATCAAAAGTCTACAGAGATCCAAACTACCTTGTGCATCAGCAATAGATCTTTTGATGCGTTACCAGAAAGATCTGATTGTCCGGATGCTTTTAGTGCCCTTTTGGTAATCGTCTTTTTAGTAGTTCCTTTCTTATTTTGTTTCCTTCCATCTTCTTCTTGGTTAAGTTGATAAATCAAATCCTCCGCAGCACCAGGCCAATAGTCCCCATCAAAGTATGGCAACCTTGCTGCAGTTACCTTTGCCTTACATTCTCCAGTTTGGACGAAGAAATGGTCATATAAATTTGTAAGATCAACCACAATATTTTCCTTGTGAGCTTTTCTTAGCATTGACAAATACCTGGAATAAAAAAAGCCAAACAAGCAATACACAGAAGAGTCAGATAACGGAAAAAACATATCTTCACTCGTAAACAATACATGGATACATCCGATTAAACTCACCATTCACGAAGTTTGTCAGATTTTGGTGTTTTTTGGATTTCAGGATGACAATATAATATGTAGTCTTCACCCTTTAAAGGAGGGCAAGCCCAGATATAGCAGCTTGTAAAACCTCTCTTCTTGCAATATTCAAGGTATCCAATCTGCAAATAAAAAAGTTACAAAGGCCTATAACAGTTATAAAAAATTCTAGTTAAATACCTATACTCCCAATGCAAACTAACCAAAATCTCATGGTAAACGAATGTACGGAGAGCCTCCCCTGTCACTGCTTTAATCTCAGGCCTGAAATACTTGACAGAATCCAGGTATGACAGATAAACACGACGCTGATTTGGAAATTGACATTCTGAGCCAAATTCTTGGACGTACATGCCAAATAGACAGACTTCCACACCTTCAATCTTCTGAAACAACAAAACTACCTGGAAAAAAAAAAAAACCATCAAATATGCAAATGTTTCGATCAAGAGCTCCCTCCTCTCACTGCTTAGAATGGGTAAGACTAACCCCCTGTTTGGATGGGGCAAAATAACGAGGTAAAGAAAATAATCAATGGAAAATAAGGATGAAAAGTAACTTTCCACTGTTTGGGAGACGGTTGAGATATGAATGGAATGAAAATACTGGTTATTTTAACCAGTTATTGTTCATCTCATACTGACGTGAAAGTTTAAACAGTAAATGTACTCTTTCCCTTTAAAAAAGAAACAGTAAAGATACTTTTTATTTTAAATAATCAAAATGGCTCTTAGATCCTCATTTCTCCAACCTAAACTATTGATTTCTCATTTGTTCAATTTTTGTGTACGAACACCCTATTTTTTAATCTACAACATGTTATTATATTATTAATGGAATATATGGTTCAAAATCAATAAGTTATACATAAAGGGAAAATTTGTAATGTAAATTAAATACACAAATTTATTATTAAACTAATTACAAAATAAAATAAATTTATTTTCTTTCCACTCCATTTAACAAGAGGGGGAAAATAAATTTATATTCCATTATTCTATTATTTTCCTTCCTCCCCATAAAATGATCCATATTAAAGGGAGAAATAGCTAAAAAAGGAAGAGTAATGAATTCAGTATGGAGTTCTTACCTTGGACTTATAAGGAAACTCAGTTGGATAGTTCTCTTCTCTAAAAATTTCAAGAAATCGCTGCTTCACATCCAACTTTTTGTCAACTGAAGAAACAACTCGAACTACAAGTGCTTCAGCTCCAGGTACCTTAAGATGGAGTTGTTACAAAATTTAGATACAGTAAAAATAATAAATAGATAGATTCAATAGCAAGCACTTATAGTAGTTCAAAGTCAGAATAAGTCAGTATATGAAGAAATCAGGTTTGAAATTAAGAAAAGGGAGTTCAGTCCAACACTTTGTCCTTCACATTTTAGTCCTGCAGCTCTATAAAAATTAACCTTGCTTCTTCTTTGGAATAAAAGGAGAATGAAGTACATATTACTTAGTTTTTATTTCAACTATATTCCCTACAATTTATACCCCCAATATTGTGTTACACAAAACATGATATATGTACGTACAACTCAAAAGAAAGTCCTCAATGCAACTTAGACTTCAAGCACACATGCTTCCAATACAAGAATTCAGCAAAGACAAACCATGACTCTAACAAGATTCTTCTTCCTTTGTCTTTTCTTTTTTTTTTTTTTATTTTTTTGTGTATGTGTGTAACAACACTCAAGTAAGCCAATATCTACCTCAAACCCTACAGCAGTATACTCTTTCTAGTCCTGGAAGACATGAATGCCTTTATCAAATGTATATTAATGTGGCATCCTGGCGCTATCTGACATATATTGGAAAATTGGTTTGCTGATGGACACCACTAATTTATATTGTATACGTAAAAAATCCACACAAGATGTTTGATGTATTTAAATCACCTCATCATAGCTTTTCCCTTGAATCCTAGCCCTCTCTTGTCTCTCCTGCTTTAGTCTCCTGAATAATCGGTGCTCTATATGATCACTGAGTATTGTTCTAGGTAAATCTTTGGCCCCCAGAACTGCACTCTGAGGCAAGGGCTTACGCTCTCCTCTTTCAACTTCTTCTATGTAGCAATTAGGGCAAGTATATTCAGCTTGCCCACCATCGTTTCTTCGACCATTAAACAAAGCACAAATTTGATGTTGCCAGGCTTCACACTTGTCACATTGAACCCACTGCGTGAGTTTCAAAAGAACAATGTCAGTCAAAAAATTCAAGATTACCATGCAACATAATGCTAAAAGGAACCACACACACCCATTCTTCAGTCTCCTCATCATTTTTCTTTTTTTCAAGCCTTGCTTTCGGGATAGTTGCCCCATCAGCAACAATACTGTCTCCACGAGCCTCATTGTAGCATGGAATACAAAAGTAGTGGCGTGTATCACCAGATCCCATGGTGTAATACATTGCATTGCGCTTAATACGAGCACCGCAGGGTGTGCAATATATTGGAGGTGGTTCAAAAGTAAGCTTTTCAACAGCACACAACTGACAAGAGTTTTCACTCATTGCATGCTCCATTGCTTGGTTCCTTTCTGCTTTCGCCTTACTCTATACATAACAAAACAGAACAAGCTATCATCATAAAAGCACAGAAGGTCATAGCAAAATGCTTGAATCATGAGCGAATACTTCCAATTGAAAACAAAGACAAAAAAAATTGCTTGCTGTTGCGTATTCTAACAAAATACACTTAATGGATTTTCCTATATCTTTTCCTGCAATTTTCTGCATGAGCTTAACTTACATGTTAGCATGCTGGGAAAGCTTATAAAGAGGAATGAATGATATTTTGGCATGAGTGGAAAAATAATTTTTTGAAGGAAAAACATACTACATATTTCTTCAGAACTTCAAAGCAGTATATTTTGCACAAGATTTTGATTTTTCCTTTTTCCATTTTTTTTATACTTCCCCCATGAAAGTTTAACAATTCCCATGTTACAACCATGCCTTCTTTAAAGCATAACCTTTTTCCATTCTATCTATAGAGGGAATATAACCTCCAAATTAATTCCACTTACCCTTAATCCTAAACAAGCACCATATGTTGCAAAATGACTCAATGATGATGCTACAACAAGTCAAACAATGCAATACATAATCCACAAACCAATGAATCATCATCATCATAAAAATAAAAATAATGGACACACAAACACACCAAAAACTCAGGAAAGGAAAAAGGAGGGGGTTGGAGGAAAACATTTCAAAAAAGCATGATAAAGAAATATATATTCTTACTTGGCCAACCCATTGCCTGAGACCTGTGATATGCTCTCTAACTTGTTCGGGTGTGAAGAGTTCAGTCAATGACACCCCCTTTATTTTGGGCTTTCCAGACTTGGTTCCAGTTGCATTATCAGTAGACTGTGCAGAATTTTCTTGCTTAATTGATTCAGATTCTTTCTCAACTTTTGCGGTTTCCTGCTTAACTAAACCACTTGAATCATCCCGTAGAACAGATTCACCATCAGGCCTTTGACTGTTTGAATCATCCAAGTTATCTTTTTTCTTCTCATTATTACTAACACTACCTTGTCCTGAAGTTACAGGAATTTCCAACTTCACTTCCATGTACTCGGGCTCATAAGTGTTACTCTGTTTATAATCTTGGATATCTTGAGATATGTGTGAATCGGCCATTGCAGACGCAGATATGGTACGACTTTCGCTGTCTGATTTAAGGGGCTGCGGCGCCTGCTCTATCTTTATGCGCTTCAAGGATGGATGAAGTTCTTCAGGAGTTTCGATAGCTGATGAAGTTTTTGAAACTAATTTCACTGAGTTATCACCAATATCATTGGATTTGCTAGAAAATCCAGAATCTGAACCTGGACGCATACGTGCCCTTATTTGTGCCTCTATATAATTTTTGACAGGAATACAAACAGGGCAAGTTGTATCCTTGCAGTGTTTGTTGTGATGAATCAATATCCTGCTGTGCTGGCATCGCGGATATGGGCATGGAGATGCGTTGCATCTATCCATATGTTTCCACAATTTTTGCACTGTAATGCAATTAACATCCGAACATTTTCCTTCAGGGGCTGAACATCGGCGAGCATGCCGCAAAAACAAGAGCCACTTCTGTTGGTTCCTGAATTGCTTGTCATGGTTTGCATTTCCAGACCTACACATTATGCCATTTGAATTTTGGTTATCCGTTGTGCTTCTAGGAGCATTTTGACCAATAATAGATCGTTCTGAAGCTAAGTTACTTTGTTGAGCATCATCTTGACCAGAAATTCTCTGCCGGAAATCCTCTTGAACATGCTGCTCATGAGAGACGTTCTTAGATATACCAACTCTGTCTTGCAAATGAGGATTCCATTGAGTCTGCAACGCAGTGTCAGATGGCGCTCCAGTAGGAAGGCAATTAAAATCACTTTGAGATTCTGAAACTAACTGTTGCATTTGTTGCGAATTTTGAGCCAATGATGGACACATGTCATGCTGTCCAGGTGGCTCAATGAGACTCTGTGCACCCTTGGAACGGTCTTCAACAACATTCTGTTGAAATTGGTTTTGCAACTCAGAAATTTGAATCTGTTGGGAGGCTTGAGAATTCAGAACTTCATTATGATGATCCACTCCTGGCTCACACTTCACCTGGCTTATTGGATCCGAGGTAAACTGAGATTGATCAAAAGCTTCATACAGCATATGTTGATGCTGCTTGTTTTGTGGCTTTTGTATGCCTTGTTGTTGAGCAAATTGTTGCTGTGGAAACTGATGATGGTGTTGCTGAAATTGTTGTTGTTGATGAGGTGGCATTACACTGTCCCTAGAAGGCAGCGTAGATTGAAAATTCATCTTTTCAGATTGATCAACTGACTGGGGTTTTATATGTGCAGCTTGTTGCATTCCATGCAAATTAGACTGATTGTTTAGTAGAGGATAATTAGATTTGGCCATAGGCTGCATGCTCACAGATGTCCTACCCTGAGAGTTCATCACTGATCCAACAGATGTTACACCACCATAAAAGTTTCCAGCTCCCAAAGAATCAGTGTTATTTATTCCATACCCATCTCCTGACAAAAAAAAAAAAGAAAGTTCAGACGCCAAAATAGTATAATTGTAAGATCATATGAGAACTGAGGAGAAAATTATGAGAAGATGGATCTCACAAATTAAAGGAAAAGAGAGGAGGGCAATGAGTGTGTATAGAATGTGTTACCAAGCATTATTTGTCTCTGTTGTTGGTCGAAATGCTGCTGCAATGGTTTTGGTGAGCTAGCATATGATGTGGCAGTCACATAGCCATCTGAGGCACAAGTTTCATTCACAAGCGGTAAATTGTTCCCCATCATCCCGACTCCACCATTTAGAGTTCCATTCGAAAATCCATAAGATTTTTGCTGCAAACCAGTTCTAATATTGCTACCAATTTGGCTGCCAAGATTTTGCAGTATGCGACTGTTTTGACCACCAAGATACTGCTTTTGCTGCTGTGGCTGAGATACCATAGTAGACTCAACAGATGAATAACTAGCAACATTACTAGAAGACTCCACATTGACATAAGACTGATTACTGCCACTGTTATTATTGTTGTTATTGAAACCAGGAGTCGGAATCATCTGGCTTGTCATTCTTTGCACACCCATGGATGACATGTTTCCACCAGAGCTAATAGAAAAATTGGACGGTGCCTGCTGATATCCATTAGAAAGAGCTCCTGCAAGATAAATTTGGTGACAATGAAGAAGATGAGCCAACAAATTAACACATTACTAAGAGCCAGAATTTACCATCTGATCTATTGAAGGAACCACCATGTATAGCACTGGTAGGAACCAGGCTACCGGTGTTCACAGCTGTAGCAGCTATACTATCACATCCACTAGAAGTAATCATCATGGTATCCATAGAAGAGACCATCAAGCTGGAATTCCCGCCATGTGACATTCCAGGTGTTGGTATCATAGCACCAATGGAAGAGGATGGATTAACAAGTTGCACATGTCGCTGATTGTGGTTATTCACAGGCGTGCGCTTGATCAAACTGCTAAGACGACTCTCCAAGGTATTTAGGTTCATATAGTCCTCCTACACAAAGTTCAATGCTACATGAAGGCACTAAAAAATAATATGAAAATTAATCAAGGAATGAGAAAGACTCCGTCCATAATTGCTGTTGGGGGGGGAAGGGGGGAGGTATGTAATGTAGCAAATTCTAATATCATGATAACTTTCACAAATAATGAGATTAAGAAAATTGTAGGCTTCAGTTGCATTAAAAGGAAAAGCAAAAACCTTCGAGTGGGCAGCTTTAAATAGACCTTCCTCTAAGCGTTTAGCAATGTCCTTAAATTTCTGTTTCTGTTGTTCACCAACTGGCTGAGGCTGCCGCTGCACTATAATTAAAAATCTAGAAAGGAAAGAAAAAGGTCACATTATCTATTATTCACAAGTCCAGCAACAAATTGTTTCATCAACAGAAACATAAGAAGAAATAATCCATGATTTTAAAGAGAAATAACAAAAGCAACATTTATCTAAAATATTATCTGCCAACCCAAGAAAAAACAACTTAATATCATGGTCC
>CATIWJ010159610.1:0-12300 GCA_949640765.1 Croton laevigatus | reverse complement strand
GCAAATCACAGTTCAAATCTCAAAATAATTCCATTTAGCAACATTTTTACTCTATTGGTTTTACTGGATTTTCAAGGATAAGCCCAAGGGCTATATGTGTCGATCGTATTTCTCATATACGCCGTTTTCTTTTCAATCATTGGGGCCGTATTCCACCGATACGCCCGTATTTCATTTTACGGGTCATAACCCGTAGTTATGCCCGTTTATTTATCATTCAATTCAATTTCGCATTTCTCATTGACACCTGTACAGGAGTTTTGCCCATATGTCGACATATACTTATCGCTAGGTCCATAACCAGGTACAGTATATAAAATATATATTTAATGGTCATGTTAATCTCAAACGTATTATCAGAATCCACATATTTAATCGTTGTCACACTTTTTCCATGACAAGCATTTTTCATGCTATCACAGTGTTTAAACACCAATTTAAATGCATTTATTTACTTAATAAAACAAAATCTCATTTTTGTAGTGCCGGTAGCACCACGCCTGCAGTTACCACGTCGGACTATTGAACATTTAAATTCGACTCGAACACACGTTCGAGTACCCAGTAAATATTTATTCCAAACAGTAAAAATATTTAAATGCTTAAAAAAAATACTTAAAATAAAATTCAGTTTGAATACTATAAAAATAGTACCAAACCTGTTAAGTTGTCCACAGAAATATTCTTACGCGTATTGTCTTTTAATTCTCATGCGCCTCGGCGTTTCTGGATCCTAAAGATATTATTCGAATATTTAATAAGTCTGATAAATAAATATTTGGGTCCCCATAATATTATTTATATGTTTTTAATAATTTTTACAATTTTATTTGGGTCCCTAAATATTTAAAATTCACTAAATAATTTATTTAACCTTTTGTTGGACCTGTTTGCATTGAAAAATAAGGTTTAGGGGCTGTTTTGCAATATTTTGGACCCAATTGAAGTGCCAAAGTAAGTTCTGGGGTCAAAGTATAAAACGCGGAGGGGCCTATTTGTAAATTACCAAGTTTTCTTTACTAAAGAGTGAATAAGGACCTAAATGTCCACGGCCCGAAAGATCAAGGATCAGATTGTAAGTTTGCAGACTTACTTGCACACGATAGATTCTTCCAGGGACTAGACGGAACTTTGCCAAAGCTCAGCCGTTTTGGGCAAAACGCGCCCTCAGCCTGCGTTTCAACCTTCTTCTTCCTCAGCTTCTCTGTATTTTTCCCGTCGCAACTCAAGCCCAACAAAGCCCATTTACAAATCCGATGACGGTTGTCGACGAGGCCGGTACTGTTGGATTCCTCTCGACGGCGGAAACTTAGTGGTGGCCTTATCTCGGACGGCGAGCAACCATAGGCGGAGTTATGGCGGCTGAAGTTTCGTTGACCGTTTTCAACTTCGAGCTTTGACTGGTTCGTTCGACGGCCATCGGCGTCAGGTCAGGGAGTTTCTCACCATGAATCGACTTTACTCAACTCACGCTACAACTCTATAATCTCAGTTTTCTGATTTGATGCAAGAATTTGAATCCCCAAATTCAAATTTTCATTCTCTGTTTCGGGTTTCTATTTTTTTTCTTTTCTTCTTTCCTTTCCTTTTCTTTTTTTTTTCTTTCTTTCTTCCGTTTTGTTTTATTTCCTTCACCAACTTTTTACTGCTATTTAATTCCTCATTATCTTTTTTTTAATTAATTTTAATTTTATTTAATTATTATATTATTTATATTTATATATTATTATTATTATTTAAAATAATATTTGCAACTAGTCCCCACGACACCGCTAATATGGGGTTACGAGCGTTACAAAATGTACCAAAATATTTACACTTATGTATGGATAAAATAACCAAAATGTTTTATTATTAATAAAATTTGGTGAATAATATCAAAGAAAAAATAAATCAAACATAAAATACATCTTAGTATCTACGTAGTCCTTGTAATTTTGTATGTCCTATGAACACATCTTTAGGAACATCTTTGGTCAAGGGATCTACAACCATTTCATGCTTAGATATGTATTTCATGTTCACCTCCTTGTATGTAGCCATGTCTCATACAAAATTATATTTAATGTCTATATGCTTGGTCTTGCAATGGAATTTTTGACCTTTGGTGTAAGCTATTGCTGCTTAACTATCACAGTAGACTAACACTGATTCACTTATAATATTTATACCTAAATGTTCCAAAAAGCTCTTTAGCCAGACTGCCTTTTATAATGCAGCTGAAAATGCTACAAATTCAGCTTCTATTGTGGATAATGCTATACAAGATTATTTCTTGCTACTCCATGATATGGCACCATTCTTAAGCAAGAGAAAAAAAAAAAATCAAGAACTAGATTTTCACTCATTTGCATCTCTAGCCCAATCAACATTGGTATCGCCTTTCAATAATAGATCACCACCTTGGTAACATAATGAATGATTTGTAGTACCTTTAAGATATCTCAGTATCCTTTTAACTGCTTTTCAATATGATAGGCTTGGATTGGATTAATATCTGCTTACCATCCCAACAACAAAGCAAATATCAAGTCTCATACACATCATTGCGTATATGAGACTTCTAACTGCCCTTACATAGGGAATTTTTTTCATATTATTCTATTCTTCTAGAGTTTTAGGGCATGATCTCTTACTTAAGATTTTATCTTTGGTAATGGGAGTATCTATGGGCTTGCAATCACGCATGTTAAAATATTCAAGAATTTTCTATTTAACTTTCTTGAATGATCTGTTAAAATTTTAACTCCAAGAATATAAGCAGCTTTATCCATATCTTTCATTTTAAAGGTGGTTAACTACCAAGATTTAACATAAGTAAGATACTCTAGGTCATTCCTAGCTAGAAAGATGTCATTAACATATAATGACAAATTTGTCCTTTGACCTCTTTATCTAGGCACAATGATCTTCGTCAATCACAATGAAATCATTTGACATGATTGTTCTATGAAAACGAATACACATTTGTCTTAAAGATTGCTTGAGGCCATAAATTGATCTTTTCAATATGCAAACCTTATGTTCATGGCCTTCTTTGATGAAATCTATTAGTTGTTCTATATAGATTTCCTTATCTAGTTCTTCATTGAGAAATGCAATCTTTACATATATCTGATGTAATTCTAAGTCAAGATTTGCCATAATAGCTAAAATTAACCTGATAGAGGTAAACCTCACAACAGAGGAGAAAGTCTTCTCATAGTCAATCCTTTCCTATTGTGTATACCCCTTTGCAACAAGACAGGCCTTATACCTCTCGATGCTGCCATCAACCTTTTGTTTAATTTTGAGAACCCATTTGTTCCTAATAGCTTTTCGACCTTGAAGGTGTAACATCTCATCTAGGTCTTGGTTTAAACCAGGATGGAATGTCACATTTCCGTAACATTTCAACCAGGTGAAACGCTACGATATGGTTGAACTTTGGTAATTCCCTTTATTTACTATTATCGTCTCTTAAATTTTATAGGAACTTTCGCTGGAAATTTTCTTTCATTAAATTTAGATCCTATGGGTCCATTATTTATATTGCTCATAATGATATCACATTAACTTACCTACGTGTACTCATCACGCAATTATTCTCATTCACACATTGTCATATATATATATATATATATATATATATATATATATATAAGTACACATACTAACATACCTACCTATTACAAACCCCAAATAAATACATATTTAAAGTATTCACCTATACTACTAACTAACACTAGAGTTATTACATCATAATAAACATATCTATAATTAAGACCTATCTTTATGTACATGCCAAAAGCTATTACAAAATATAATACAACTAAAAGTATTGCCGAAAAGCTCGCTGAAATTTGTTGTTGTTGCTCCAAGATCTTTTATCAACTACCTACGAGATACAAGGAAAATATCTTGGTGAACAAACACTTGCTCAGTAGGTGCTTAACCGTAATATAACATGTTTACAAATCATTTTCTTTTTAAGTATAAAAACTTTGAAATCATTTCCTTCGTTAAAATATCTATACAAAAACCATTATGCACATGAAAATCATCAAATAATTAACATTTAAGTTCCGTTTTAAGTTTAGCTTCACTGGCTTGTTAGAGCAACTCCAATACAACAAGGAATTGCTCTTGTTCACATGACACATCAGCAAAATAGAAAGTGTGAACGAAAATTACTCTCCAATGTAATTGTCTACTTAAAATGTGGAGCTGACGTGGCTTTGAAAAAAATAGACAATGTGAAGTAGGACTTATATTTGTAGAAAGCCTGTTAGACAGCTGACTCAGCTTTTTAGCGTTTATTTGTATCGTTATTTTTCTCTTTCCTTCTTCTCCAATTTTTCCAGGAACCTCTCTTTTTAAACAAAAATCTTTTCTGGCAACGTTAACGATTTTATTCTCAAAAACAAAAATATACCTTAATGATTTTTTACTTTACGCCAAGCTCTTTGTGATTACAAAGGAAATAGACACTAATAGAAGCTTGTATTTGAACGACTATTTCAAAAAACTGAAGAACAAAGAATCTATCGGTCGTGGTTGCTGGATATCATTTGTCCTTGTTGTATTCGATTGATCGATTGTACAACTTATTGCACAAGTTGTTCTCTTTGTTGTCATATTGGATTGTTTTTCTATTGTCACAGATTTAGGCGTTTGATTTGAAAAAGAAAGGAAAATTGTGATTGATTGAGAAAAGAAAGACCTTGTGAAGTTGATCGGAAGAAATCGATCTGAACAAAGCAGATAATAAAACTACTTCTAGAAATTACTTTAATCTGTAATTGCGCAATTAGATAGGATTTGTAAAGATCGCAAGCTGTTTGATGAAAATTGGTATTGAATCCTCTACTTTTTTCCTTGAAATTCTTTCTTCTCCTGAACCTTCTTCTGCTTATAATTTTTTCTTTTTGAAAGGCTGCTACTGCTTATGTCTGGTAAATTATTTGGTCAATTTTTGAATCTGGATTTTGAACTATTTGGGGCTATGTATAAAACCAAATCAATTTGTCTGGAGAGTAGAATTGGTTAATTGGTTTTAGTTCTTCCCTCAGAAAAATTGTATTTTTTAAGAGGTAATTAGTTATATTTTTAAGTTTCTTGTTGGATTTTTGTGCTCAAAACATAAAATTACCATGTGGTAGGGGGTACAGAACAAGATTTCGAACAATATGGAATGTGAAATTTTCCAACTTCTGTTGGAAGAGGCAAAAGAAAGTTACGCAGAAGATATTTTTTTTTAGCGTTGAAGAGTGATTCTATAGAGAAGAAAAAAAGAGAAGAAACGCAATGATTATTTGTTTTATAATTTTAATTTTTAAAAATAATCCACGTAATCACAAATAGCTTAATATAGAATTCAAACATTGGAGAGATTTTGAGTAGTTTAAATGTCTAGTAACAGAAGCTTATCTACAACACAATTAACACTTTCTATTTACCTTTCCACACCAGCTCCAATCCACGTTAGGATTGGAGATGCTCTTAGAATTGCAAGATAAGGCTAAGGGTTCTTATTAGGTCATAGATCGTAGCCGTAGCTACTCTCAATGTTATCATCATCATTCACATTTCAACAGATGGGTCATAGATCGTAGCCGTAGTTACTCCCATTATTATCATTTCATTTCATATTCCATTTCACAGTATCATGATATCACAATAACACTGCGCAGTAAGACCGTATGTCGTGATACACCATTATCATAGGGTTCATACTAGCTAAGTAAAGCATTTCTTTATTTCTTATTCATATATTCATACACATTCTTCACATATATATGCATCATATCACAATCTTTAGTATTACACATGCTTTCACCATAGTTCCATGTCTTTTTTAGTTATCAAAATCTAATAAAAACATGTTATAGAGTGTAATTAGGGCTTAAGGGGTTGTCTCGCGCGAGATTGTTGCTATCTCGGGCGAGAAAGATGGCTTTTAGGTGTGTTGGAAACCAAACTCGAGCTAGTTTAGGCCAACTCGGGCGAGGAATTGGCTTCTGGAGGTGTTAAACAGATAACTCAGGTGAGTTGAATGCAACTCGGATGAGTATTTGGCTTCTGGACTGGTTTTTGGACCAAACTTGAATGAGTTTAATTCAACTAGGGCGAGTTGCTCCAAAACTCTATCTACGCACTCTTTACTATTTTGATTATAACTTTTGTTTTATAAATCCAATTAAGGTAATTTAAAAAGCATTAGAAAGCTAACAAATAAGGCTACAAAAATGTCTTTTACCATACTTCAAAATAGGTCATTTTCAAAGGTAAAAATCGGGTTGAATTTCAAAATCCAGTTTTTCACAAAACTCATGTTTCATTTTCAAACCACATTTTTATCTCAACTCAAAACAAACACAATATACTCAAACATTATCATAAAAAAAAACTTAATAACAATTTAAAATGTATGGTTAGAAGCACTAAACCTTAATATTTTGAGCTCTCCACAAGCTCTAAGCTACCTCTTTGCCTTTGCTCTTAACTTCTCCTTCAATATTTCTTACAAAACACAACTTTTATAAAAAACCCTAACTTTCCAATAACTTTTCTTTTACAATACTCTCTTCTTTCTAACTTTTAACTATATTTCCAACCTATTTCTACCATAAATCAACTCAATCTCTTATGAACAAGCAAAATCCTAAAAATATTCTTTTAAAACAAAACTAGGGTTATGAAATCCTTACCTTATTTAAACTTTTACTTTCTTCCTTGAACTTGTTTAAGGTTGAAATGACCTTCTTGAACTTACTAAGGCTTTGGGTGAAAATGAAATGTGGTGAAGATGAAGAAAGTGGAGAGGAAAAGATGGAGAGAGGGAGAAAATGAGATAGGGCGACAAGAAGGAGAAAATTAAGAGAAATGGGTGTGTTCTACACACTTCCTATCCCCTATATACTATGGTGATGGGTTTGCGCTAAGGTTTATCTCTCTTTTCTCTTCTCAAGGTCCATTTCCAATATTAGGTCCAACTCAATTTTTAGCCCAAATCTTTCTTCTTCTTTTTATGCCCAACACAAGTTCTACTTATTAACTCTTTGTCAAACCGCCTCCATGAACCAAATGATGGCTTAACTCTAAAACCTCTTACCCAGTCTTCAAAATATATGTCACATCCCGTTTTTCTTTAGTTAGTAATTTATGAGTTGTCATAAGCTAATAAGGTCTTTGTAGGAGTTCCAAGTCCCGAGGCGTAGGAGCGTCGAAGTCAACCTTGAAATTTGTGTTAGCATTGGATAGGCCTAAGGTAATTTCATAATTGTTATTTAGTGTTATGCTGTTGGGCTAATTTATAGTAATGGGCCTTAAAGTTTAAGAAGGAGATGAGTAAGGGGTTAGTATTGGGCTTTAAGAATAAAAAGAAATGAGACAAGAGATAGCAATAGGCTAAGCCCACCCATTGAGCCCTAAATATCTTTCCCAACTCTTAATTCATCTAGAACATTCTACAATCACATTTTCTTTCATTTTTCCCATCATACTTGTCTATTCTCTTCTTCTCATTTCTTCTCAACATTTTTCTCCTCCATCTTCACCATCATCATCAACCTCAACTTCCTATCTCCCTTAACTTCAACCGGCCCTTCCTCACTTAAGCTTAAGGAAAACTCTTCAAGATCTATCATCTAAGGCTCAAGGAAAGGCTAGATTTGAGGTGATATTAAAGCTAAAGCCAAGGACAAAGGCAAAGAAATTGCCTAGCTTGGAGGAAAACTTCATTTTAAGGTTTAGTGCTTTTAACCAAATTTTATGTTAATTTTGTGTTTCCTTGAGTTTTGATTTTAATTTTGAAAGTTTGATTGCCTTGATTATGGATTTAAAGAGTCAATATGTGCTATGTATTGAGAAAATGGTTTGGTATTACTATTTTCAAAAGTTTATGTTTAAAAACATGGGTTTTGTATATGTCAAGTTATGAGTTTCAACTTCCATCTGATTTTTCTCATTGAAAATGATGTTATTTGAAATGTCATAGGTAACATTTTTGTAGCCATAGATGTTAGCTTTTCAATGCATTTTGAATCAACTCAATTGGATTTGTAAATCAAAAGTTATGGCTAAAATGGTGAGAGACACGCAGTTTGGAATTCCTTCTGGACCGCTCACGACCACAACGTCGCACGCGTGACAAAAATTCTAGAAGTGACTAGAATGCTTGTCTCAGCTGTCTCAGTCATGACACGCTTGCTAGGGACCGTCTCGCTCGCGACCATCAGCCTCTCACATGCGATGGAGCCCAAAAATACTGTTTTTCACACGAATTAAATGCATTTGATTTTGTTTAATATTTAATGGTTTTGAAACATCAAGAAAAGCATTATATGATGTTGGAAAAATATGAAAGATTAAAAGGTGAGATAAATAAATATATGTTGAGTTGTATGAATGTGAAACGCAATGGAAATGAGATTGAAACTTTGAATGCTCACAGTGGCTTGAGTTAGAACTTAGTGATAAGGATACGATGCACCATAGGGTTGGAAACTGTGGTAATAATATTGATATGATTCATGATATGATATAAAAAATCATATTGGTGTTATAGTCTATAAATGACTATACGGAATATGTGTTATGAATGAATATATATATGAATGAAATATCCGCGTTATAGTTTACAAACGGCTATACGGGATACGAATGATATGGTATTGGTGTTATAGTCTATAAACGGCTATATGGAATACACATAGAAACCTAAATTTTATCGTTGAGTTCTATCAATTGCCACTAGAGCTAAAAACATATCAAATGAATGTTTTCATGATTATAACATGCTTTTACTTGTTGATTTTTTAAATATTTTATTATGCTTTACTTTATATGTTTTTAAATAAATATTATTTTCAACTTCGGTTAAAGCACCCATTGAGCAAAGTTTGCTCAGCGAGTTTACTTGTCTAACCTCGTAGGTCGAAGATTAGTAGAGTAGAAACTGGTCGCAACCAGTCGCTTTCAGCATGGACAACGCTAGCTTTTAGGTATAGTTTATTTTTTGTAATAAGTAGATACATCATGTACATGTAATTGCTAGGATAAGTAATTAACATTGTAATTATTATTTTGTAACCTAGTATTAGTGTTATTATATTAGAATACTATATAATAGAGGCATATGAGTAGAGGTAGAATGTATGTATAATTGTTATATAGAAGAGTTGCATGGCTTAATTAAGGTGGAGGTTATAAGGAAGAAATTATAAAAGTGCTTATTTGATGATTGTATTGCATGATATGAATGCGTAAAAAAAAAACTAGCCAAGGAAGTAGGATAACTGACTTTAGACCGTAATGTAGCGTCTCTTCTAGACTCATTTGTTAGCCTAGAAGGGGTGGTACAATGTGATAGAGGGAGATCTACCAGTTCTGAAACTTGATTTGAGAACGCAAACATCTTTTCTCTTCCATTGCTTTCATGCATTTATCCTTAGCAAGGCTTGAAAATGCCTCTTTAACACTCTTTGGCTTCTTATCATCCTGTGGTGTAACTATGAAAACTTTATTAGTGCCTTCAATCTCATATCGATGATGAGGAAAGTTTCTACAATTACTTTATCTTATTAGAGATTATTAATGAACAGGATTAGACTCTAGCTAAAATGTTTAGAAGGAGAATTTTTTATCTAATTAGGGCAAAGATATCCTTATTGAGTATGTCATTGCTGATATCCCTATTTTTGCTTTTTCATGCTTTAGAGTTTCGAAGATCTTAATAGAGAAGATTAACTCCATGATCAGGCATTTCTGGTTTGGCAAAAAAAAAAAAAAAAAGAAAAGAAGATTTGTTGGATTGCATGGGGAAAAATGTGTGTGAGCAAGACTGAAAGAGGCTTAGGCTATAGAGAGAGTAGGAAGCACTAAACAAGGCCCTTTTAGCAAAACAAGGTTGGCGAATTTTGAAGGAACCAGTTTCCTTACTGGCACGTGCACTTAAAGGGAGGTACTTTCTAAACTCTGATTTTCTTTTTGCTAGTACCATGGGAAATGTGTTATGGGATGGAAGAGCACTGTATAGAGGAATGGGAACTTGCAATGGAAGATAAGGAGCAAAAGGTATGTGCCATGTTTCTCTGATTCTTGGGTACCGAATAATAAATTTGGTATTGTAGAACTAGTTCTCAATCATAATGGAGGAATATTCTAGGTTCATCAGCTTATTGATTGGTACAAAAGAAAATGGAACAGAAATGCCATTGAATCAAATTTCAATCGTATTGACGTTGATGCTATCTTAAGTATGTCGCTAGCAAACATGGAGATGCCTTATGAGATGGTTTGGATCCATTCCAAAGATGGTTTATATTTCGTTAAGTCTGGATATAAAGTTGCAGTCAAGCTATTACAGGGGGGAACGATGTTGGACATGTTAGGGATGCTTTTCCTTGGAAGTAGTCATGGAAGATGAAAATACCAAGGAAGTGGCACGTATTTCTATGGCATTTAATTCAGAAGGGTCTTCCAGTAAGGGAGAGTTTAGTAAAATGAATACCAAACAACTCCAACAATTGTGTCTTCTATGATGAAACTAAAAATGAAACACACTTATTCTTTAGTCGTGCTTTTGTGATGGCGGTATGATTTTTCTCACCACTTGGCCTCCGAATGGATATGATCCAGGGAAATTCAGCGGCAACTTTTTGTAAAGAGGTTTTAGAGACCATCAATTCAATGGACAAAAAGTGGAAGAATGAAAATATGGCTGTTTACTAATTATGGTCAATTTGGAAGCATAGGAATGCAATAGTGTTTGAAGGGAAGCATCCAAACTGTCAAGAGGTAGTGCAATAAGCTGTCAAATACTGGCAAGAGTTTGTAGAGATAGAGCAATGCCATGAAAACCCAAAATTTGGTTTTGCTTCAAATGTGCAATTCTGGTGTCCAAAAGAAGCAAGGATGTTAAAGATTAATGTAGATGCGGCAATCAACATTGAACGAAATCTAAGAACTATTGGAGTTGTTGTTAGGGATTGCTTTGGTAGGGTCATAGATTAGAGAGTTAAGCAATATTAGTTCTGTAAGATCCCTTGATACTACATGTTATTGTTGTCCGAGCTGCTATGGAGTAGATTAGAGAAAAATATTGAAAAAGTTGCATTGTGGAGACAGACTAAAAAACAGTGGTGGAAGCAATTTATGAGAAACAGACGACTCATTATCAAGCCATGGATATCATTATTGACATCAGAAGTTTGTTGTCCAAGAGCTTTAATGGTTCATGTGCTTTTATACCAAAGAATTGTAATGCTTTTACCCATAATATAGCTAAATCAGCTTTTGATATAAGCTTTATTAATAATTTTTATGCGAAGGAACTCCCTGTAAACTGTACTAATTAAAAATGAAGTAATACAAGATCTATGTTAAAAAAAAAGAGTGTGTCAGGTTAAATAAGTTAAATGAATGATACTATTACAAAATGGTTATACGGGTTGATACGACACGACATAAATTTTAAATAAGCTGTGTTGACCCAACTCATTTATTAAATGGGTTGTGTCAACGTTGAGACTAAATGAGTTGACAAGTTACTTGGCAAAACACAAACGTGCCTCTATTTAAAACTGATATTAGGTTTTGTGAGAGTTAACACAGGTTAGGCAGTTTTTCCTAAAGTTGTTGTGAACATGAATACATTTTATATTTCAAATTGATATGTTTGAAATATAAAGAATTCCATATGAATTGAATGGTGGCCATTTGTGCTAACCGGCAAACTTACAACTTTTTTTAACCAAATACAAAATGTCACCAAAATAAAATTAGGCTTTTTTTTTTAATGAAATATGAAGGAGTAGAAGTACACCTGGGCACAGAAATCCCTACTAGGTAGGCATCTCTGCGTTTTTCCCACTTCCTTCTATTACTCCAAGAAATATTATTAACAATGAAAGAAAGTAATACAGAAGTTTGTCAAAAAAGGAGAGATTACATAATAAGAAATTGATGAAGCTATTTTCTTCGCATAACGGGAAGACTAATAGCATCATAGAATAATATATCTATTGCCTCTTGTGGGATAGAAGTCCACCAATGTATCTCTTGTCGAGTGAATGCGAGAGAAGCAAATAAATCAGCAGCTCTATTACCCTCACAGAAAATGTGAGTGATTCGAACCTGTATGTGATCTAAGGAGTCCAACATCGACTCCCAAGCAGAACGAACCGACCAAGGAACCGTGGCCAAGCGGTTTTGAAGCAAGCGAGTCACCAGTAAAGAGTCTGCCTCAATCCAAACTGCAGGCAAATGTAACTCAACAACCTTTTGAATCGCAATGATAACTGCCCATAATTCTGCCTC
>CATIWJ010159599.1:0-15695 GCA_949640765.1 Croton laevigatus | reverse complement strand
TGAAATGCTTTGCTGTTATGTTGTGTTGATGTTGTTTGAAATATTATTATGTATTAAATGCAATGGAATGTGAATTTGTTTAAATAAAAGTAAAGTACCCACTAAGCAAAATGCTTAGCAAGTTTAGTGCATGCTAAACTTGTAGGTAGTAAAAAAACGCAAAGGAAATCAAATAATCGAAGTGGAGCACACCGGAACATAGCTTGGCATATACTGTAGGAATGAAGCCAGAAGGCTAGGAGACCAGTGGATCAGGGAGAAAGGAAATTTTATATTTACCATTGGAATTAATGTAAATTTTATTTTAGCTTTGTAAATAATGTAAATTTTATTTTAGTTAGTTGTAAAATGTTCTGTATACCATGTAGCATTAGTTGCAGCACACTTAGCTTGGCTAGAAAATAGTCGGATTAAGGGGTGTTACATGGTCATTTTGACCCTCGAAAAATTTTAGGAGCGAAGGTAGGTTTTAAAATGTTAAGATTTGAAATCTAGACTTCGAGAAAAGTGATTTAAGTATAAATTTTATAGGATTTCATTATAGACTTAATTTTACCGGTAAAATGCGGTTACACCGTAAATCGAAATTTATGTCTGTAAAATTTTAACCTACGTAAATTATTGGAACAGTCAAGGACAATCTAGTCTTTTTGATTGATAGATATTTTAAATATTTAATAATAATAATAATAATAACAATATTAAAAAAAAAAGAAAAAGAAAAAGAGAGAATGAAAGAAATGAAATTGTCGGCAACAATAGATGGAGGAAGATGAAAGTAGAGTTTGATGGAACTAAACGACGAAGAGATTTTGTTGTGAAAATGGAAGGGGCCAGCAAATATCTGAATAATTTAGATTTTGTTGTCTAAGTTTAATTATATTAAAGGTAGGAAAGAAAGAGATTAAGAGAAAAAAATAAACCTTTGCTTAAAATTTCCATTCTCAAAGAAGCAGAAAAAAACCTTATTGTAAATTTTCGTTTCGGCTATCATCTTTAGAAAGCAAGGCCGAAAATCCACTCCTGGGAGTCCGGTGATCCATTTGGATGTGAGGAACGACGGGAATGATGGTCGAAATAGGGAGTTCCAGACGGACTACCTATAAAATCGACGGGTAGCCCGACATCTTCAACCTCGAATTTATTCAAATCCATCCACTATCTGACTGATTTGGGGCCGCAAAATGATCGGCGGTGAAGAGATGAGTCGAACGATGCCCAACCGGTGAAGCTTCGTTGCCACAAACGCTGCTAGTGGTCGAATCCAGAAAACGGATCGCAACCCGCGTTGCTGAGGAAGACGGGCGACAGGGATGAACAAAACACAAAAAATGTTCCGCGTTTTGGTGACAAAAATCTGCTTTGACTCCAAATTTTTATGAAATTTACATTTTAGCCACAGGACTTATCCTCCGTATCCGAATAAGTCCTTGAAAAACTTCAGATCAGTCTCTGAATATCTAACTTCCTTACACTTATATCCCTCCGTCCCCATTTCTTTAGGTAAGGATTCTTAAACTTTATTTAACTCTTCAATTAGGCCCAACAGCTTAATAATTTAATTAAATTGAGTTTTATTTTGAAATTAACTATTTTAGGGACTTAGATAAATTATGAAAATATTACAATTGACTAGAAAATGTGGTAAAAATATTAAATGAGTTTAATTTTAAAATAAAAATATTTAGAGGACAAATAATGAAATTTATTTATTAAATGGACTTGGTTACTTAAACTAAATTATGATTTGGTAAATAAAAATTATACTTTAAGTTAAATAAATTAAGTGTCAACTTAAAATTAATATTTTGACAAAATAATAATTAATTGGACTTTAAATTAGGAAAAATTAATTACAGATCCAATTATTGGATAATTAAATTAAAAGAGTTCTAAATTAAAAATTTATGTATGACAATTGGACTATTAAATGGACAAATCCTTAGAAAAATACCTTATAACTTTGGATATGGACAATTATAGGACAAAGGATAGTCCGATGACATAAAAAATAAGGACCCGAAAATTTAAGGAGACCGAGTTTTGATATTTTAACTATGAAAAGCTCTGAACTTATTTTCCTACATGCTTTTTAATATTTGCATTATTATTTGAAAGTTAATCAATGGTTTAATTTTGAAATTTATTATTTATTTTAAGTTGGTTTATTTTTAAGTTATAATTTACTTTTAATTTAATTAAGGGAAAAATACTATTTTAGCATTAGGTTTTGGTCATAAATACTATTTTACCATTGTATTTTGGGAGACGTACTAAAACTCACGAACTGTTTGGCCAAAAGTACTAATATAGCATCGCGTCATTAACTTTAACGTCTGACCGTTAAAAAAATTACAGAATGACCCCTGAAGTTGATTTTCATTTTTATTTTTACCCTTTTTGCAAGTTTGGTGCTCAATTTCATTGCACTTTAAATTTTTTGCCAACAATACCACTTTAACACTTAATAATTATCAAATCAGAATGTCAAAATTCAATAAAAATTCTTAATTTGATAAAATAAAACTAAAATATCACTGTTATTATCAAATTAAGAATTTTTAGTATATTTTAGGTCTTTATTAATATTAATATATTTTTATATTATAATAGTGAATTTTAATATTTTGATTTGACAATTATTAAGTGTGAAAGTGGTGTTGTTGGCAAAAAATTCAAAGTGAAATGAAATTGAGCACTAAAATTACAAAAAGGGTAAAAATGAAAATGAAAATGAAAATCAACTTCAGGAGTCATTCTATATTTTTTTAACGGTCAGACGTTAAGGTTAACGACGTGGTGCTATATTAGTATTTTTGGCCAAACAGTTCGTGAGTTTTAGTACGTCTCCCAAAATACGATGGTAAAATAGTATTTATGACCAAAACCTAATGCTAAATAGTATTTTTTTCCTTTAATTAATTAAAATATTTAGTTGGGACAATTTAAGTGGTTACAACAAAAATAATATTAGTAAATTATGATTATTTAAACAAAAGAGATTAGGAATAATGTTTGGAATTGAATATATATATATATATATATATATATATATAAGATAAGTTAAAATAAATAATTGAGATTTTTATCACTTATATGTTTTAACAATAATAATAATTTTGAAAAATTTTATATATAAATATAATTGTGAGAAATTGATTATAAGTTATTTCTAATATTATATTAAAAGTGATTTCCATTTTGAAAAAAGTGTTTAATAAAGATATAATTTAATAAAAATGATATTTTGAAGGTAAATATAAGTATATAAATATATATAAATTGAGTTTTAAATATGTATTTAAAACTATCACTTTAAAAAATTTTAGTAAATCAAGTTATTTCTAAATATTAATGGAATTAATATTTGGCCTAGATTAAATATTTTAAAGGGGTAACTAAGTTAATTTTTGGAGAAAATTAAGTATCTAAAATGATATGAAAAATAATTTTATAATATTTTAAATTAAACAAAGATTTATTTTGCGAAGTGTGTGATTTTATATTTGCTATGATTATTTAAAATAATAATGTTGAAATAAATATGTTGATAGAAATATGATTTTGGAATGAATATATATTTGAAATATATTGAATTTTAGATTGATTAATTGTGACAAATTGTATGATTGAAAAATTATGGAATTTGGAAAAATTGGAAATTATGAGATAAATAGTTTAAGCTCTACTAGGATTTAGTTGAACCGAGCTAATGTAGAAAATTATCGATCATATCTTGAATATTTGATATATGGCCATTGATTTGTTACGGTGATGGCCGTTATGATTGATTTTCACGGTGACAACAGTTATATGATTAAGTTAAGTATGGAATAAGTAAGTTATTAAATAATTTTAAGTAAGTGATAAGGTTTGTCTAAATATCTAGTAGAGCTAACCAAGCAAGTCAATTAAGCTTTTAAAATAACGCGATTTTATTTATTTATTTTATTTTAAAGAGTAATTTTTATTTGATGAATATTTTATTAAGTATTATTTAATATTTAAATTATATTTTTAATTTATGCATGTGCATTTAAAATTATTTATGCTTTTCATTAGTTAAAGTATCCACTGAGCGTAATTGCTCTGCAAGTTTGGCTTATTCTGAACTTGTAAGTCTCTGAAAGAAGTATAGAAGTTGGAACATTGGGGTACCACCAGACCAAGAACATAAATTGGCATATACTGTAAAGTTAAAGTCAGCACAAGCAAAATAAGAGTAGAAGAGAAAAAAAAAATGTATCCATAATTTGCAATAAATTTAGAAGAATATGATATGTATACCATGTAATATGTAATGTGGCACAACTTGGTTTGGTTAGAAATAGTAGGATTAAGGGGTGTTACATTCCCGGTGATTTATTTATGGCCATTGATTTGTTACGGCGACAGCCATTGAAATTGATTTTTGGTGACAACCGTTATTCATGGCTTCGGGTGATTTATTCATGGCTTCGGGTGATTTATTTATGCCTTCAGGTGATTCATTTAAGCTTTTGGGTGATTTATTGAGTTAATGTAGGTTTTTTTAAATATCTGGTAGAGTTAACCAAGTAAAACAAAGAAGATTTTAATTTAAAGCAAATTTTAGTTTATTTTAAAGAGAAGTTTTATTTGATAAATATTTTATTAAGTGCCTTTCAATATTTAAATTATGTTTTAAATTATACATGTGCATTTAAATTATTTATGCTTTTAATTAATTAAAGTATCCACTGAGCGTAATTGCTCAGCAAGTTTGGTTTATTCTGAACTTGTAGGTCTCCAAAAGAAGTATAGAAGTTGGAACATTGGGGTACCACCAGAACAAGAACTTGATCAAATTGAACTATTTTGTAGCACAAACAAAGCTAGAATAGAAGAAAAAAAAAATATACTCATATTTTGTAATAAATTTAGAAGAATATGATCTGTATACCATGTAATATATAATGTGGCACAACTTGGTTCGGCTAGAAATTGTAGGATTAAAGGATGTTACACTTCTACACTCTTCCACTACACACACCACACAATTATTTATTATCATTTTATTCAAAATATCTATCACTATAATTTCATTTTAGTCCCTCAATTTAATTCCATTTTTCTATTATATTTACTTTATTTAAATTATTAAATTCCGGAATTATATTTGTGCTATGATTCTGCTAGGGTACCATCTATTATTATAATTGTTATCTCGAGCTCCATTATTATTGGTCTTTAATTGACTATTAGATTTCAATAGATTATAATTATTATCCTAATGTTCTCTTTACTCAATTTATCTCCTTTATTTATAATTACTTTTATCATTATGAATATAGCACTAATTTTTATATTCTTTATTTGAACTCGGTTCTATCGCAAACTATTTTACCTCGTATTTATTCCAACTTCCATTCTAGATTAACTCTATATTCCTCATTGATAATCATAATTATTTTCCCTGTTAATTTAAACTCATTTAAAATGTATTCCATTGATAACGTTAGATTTGTGGACATCGTTGGGGATGAGACCGGTTGATCGCGAACGAGGCAAAACTCCAGCAAAGGCGTCATGAGTGAGATGTTACCGTCGCGGGCGTGACATACCCCTTTGAAACTTAGGCTACCGGGCCTCGTTTTGTTCGCGGCGCGCTCAATAGTCGCGGGCGAGACAAAGTCTCCTGAACAAATCTCTTGCTTTCCAAAACAATTGTCCAGTCCTAACAGGGCTGTTGCGCGCACCACTAGAATCGCGGGCAAGATGCCTGTTTAAGATGTGACAAATTTTCCCATATTTTAAAATGTTTTATCCTCGAAACTCGACTATTTCCATATTTATACATATAACATTTCGCGTTTCATTTTAAATTCTCCACTTTCCTTTTGTTTTATTATGCATTCGCTTATCAAGTATTCTTTATTTATACCATTTTGTTGATCTGTAAATTTTTATTTTGCATTTTTCGACCAACAGCTTACAGACTGGACATTTTGATTTCTTTATGCTTCCTTTTATAGGTTTTATTCCATGTAGACTATGACGGATTTCTAAATTAAGGGATTATACATTTTTGTCAGATTCTTTTCTAAATGCTTCACATTCTTTTTGGTTCTTATTATTGTTTATTTGCCATATTTTTCATGATTTAATAAACTCTTATTTTCTTTGTATTTTCAGTTTATTTCTTTAATATTGCTCAACAAGGTATTACTAGAAGAACTAAAAGGGACGAGGCTGAGATTTCAAAAATAGCCCTTTGTAGACCATATCATCAAATCAATACTATGGTAGCCATTTGTAGACAAAGTCGCCTTTATGATGTATTGCGATAGCCATTTGCAGACTAAATTGCCAATATATTATGCATATAGTCATTTGTAGACTATATCTCAAATAAGTATTGCGATAGCCATTTATAGACTAAGTCGCCAATACACATTCCGCATTACATATGGCCATTTGTAGACTAGGTCGTCAATGCACTTTGCATATAACCAATACATATTACGTATAGCCATTTGTAGACTATATCGCCAATACATGTCCCGCATTCCGTATAGCCATATAGACTACATCGCCAATACACTTCGCATATAACCAATACATATTCCGCATTGCGTATAGCCATTAATCTGTACTACTAAGATGAGCTATTCATTTATGTATTTTCTATTTGCTGTACTTTCTGACATTTCACATCCTTTCTTTTCCTCATTTTTTATCTCTTTCTTATTTGTACTACACATCTTTTTACATGCATAATGCGCAACTTATCTCATATGCTTTCTCCTTATTACGTTATATGTTATACAATGTGTTGACCCGTGGTCTAATCATTTCTTGCTGATTATCATTGGCCTACAATTTCAAATTTCAAATTTTCTTGCATATACATATATAACTTTTCATATTCTATTTTAGATATTTCATTGTCTTCCTTTTTCATTATAATTTGTTTACTTGTCATGTGTTATCAAAATAAAAATATCTCAAATATACTAGTGTGAATTGTGGTTAATGTGTCAAAGAAAAAAAAATTGAAAATGTATTTCTGGAGGTTCACCTAGATGATAAAATAAACATTGTTAATAATAAGATAAATGAAAATTGTACTTATTTGTTTTGGTAGAACTTATAAAATTATTATTCAACCTATCATTTATTTATTAGAGATAATATTAAAAATGTTCAGTTTTTACGTCAAAAATATAATTTTTAAATTTATTTCTTCATGGTTCTTGTCATATCTCAATTGGGATTAGTCTGGGGTCATTGAATAAGATAGTCATGTTTTGGGACATTGATAGATAATTCAAAATAAAATAATTTTCAGGTTAATTATATTTTTAGTTTATTTTAATTTTTAATTGTTAAAAAGTCAAATTTCATTTTTATTTATAAATTATTTATTACGAGTTTATAATATATTTATATTATGTTTATATTATATTTAATTGAAAATTATTTTTGAAAACTATGGCATATAAGTTTTTGAAGTAATTTTTTATTTTTAAATGTGGCAAATTTATTGATGCAAAAACCCTATTAATCTATGCCTCTCACATGTACTATATAAGAATTGAATATGGTTCCACCTGAGATCTATTTTTTTTTAGCAAGGCTACATCTCTTGCCTCTCGAATTCGAGATACATAGAAACACGTTAACGTGTTTTAAATCACGTTACACGTTAACGTGTTTCTGTGTATCTCGAATTCGAGAGGCGAGAGGAAAAGCATTATTCTTTTTTTTTTCCCCAAGACTTGAGATCTTCTATTACCTACTACCCACAACCCTGATTATAATTAAAGTTTGTGATTTCATAACCTAGAAAATGTCTCGGACGATAATGATGCCCACAAAACAGAAATAGTTTTTTTGGCGAAAAAAAAAATTAACAAAAATATTTGACTTGTTTTAGGGAAATATAAATGGCCAGCTAGTTTTTCACTTAACATAACGCTTAAAAGAAATTTTTCTTTAATGCTTTTCTGATTAAACTTTCGAGTCATAGACTTTTCCAAGAAAAAACCTACATCCTAAGATTTCAAAGCCATTAATAATACGAAGATATGATTGCTTTGAGTCCTTAAAAAAAGAATTCCATCTGATCTTAAAAAGGGACTCTTGATGCAATGGAAGAGCTCTTTTGACTTGGAAATTGTAAAGACCAAATTGAAATATGAATTCAAACGAACATTATATGAGAATGTATGTGCATCGATGGGAAAAATGTTTGATTTGACCCTTGAAAAGATGGAAGCTGAGAATAATAATATATCTTGTTATGTTAATTTATGATACGATCTAGGTGCGATTAATTTACTTTATAGGCTTCTCATATGTTGAAAATTTATAATGTAGTGCTAGTTTATAATTTTCTTATGTATAAATAGGAATTGGGTAATAGATGAAACATAGTATAGCCAAATAAAGATTGTTAACAAATTGGTAAAAAAGTATAGCCAAATAAAGAAGTGCTCCCAATAATGCATATTATAATCAACTAACTTACTTTTAAAGAGCACATCATACATAAAATGGAAATTTACTTAAACTTATTATATATATATCCATCAAATGCCGACAGTACCAGGCATTGGCATACTCACCATAGCCTTCTACTCATCAACAAATGAAATATTAGCTTTTGTTTAGAAAAATAAAATATCAGCTTTTGGAGTTTTTTGAGAAATGCAAATGTATAATAAGTTAACCAACAACACAGCTAAGTTGTAGCCATGCTTTTTTGTCCACAAATGCAGAGCAAGGCATTGAGTACTGACTCTGAATCCAAATCAGTAAGCAATATCAGATTCAATAAGTGATAAAACATAAGAATGATCTTTTGTGATAAATTTATAAAAGGAAAATGGAAGATATTATCAAACATTCAACCCGTATCATCAAGAATTATCCCTCTGATTTATTTCAATGCATCTTCAGTATCTTTTCTAAAGTAAAACAAAACAAAGCAAAACCCACAAGGAGTTCTTATCTAATCCCATAATAATCTTCTTAATTTCTCCAACTCTTGAGAAAAGCTCTTAATAGTATAAAAAGACATGTTCCCATATAAACAGTTATGGAGGTTGCAAGGGCATAATCATATTCCTCTAGTGATCCAAGAAACTTTCTATCCGGATGTGCTGAAACTTTTGGTGGGTCCTAGATGTTAAGAAAGTTATGCAACTTTTCTTACTAATCATATTAATTGGAAAAAACATTTACGAGGAAATAACACACAAATAAATTGATAATTCAACAAGTGATAAAAAGATAAAAATAGACAAGTGTTGAAAATAATTATAACGACTTTCAACCTATAAGCATTTTCAAAGTTTCCCTCTCTCTCTCTAAGCTTTTCTTTTTTCTTTTTTTTTTGCTGGGATTATTTCTACAAATGATGAAGGACATATTTATAGTTTTTTTTTCCTTTCCTCAAAATGGGTTTTTAGGTAATTAATTTTAGCAAACAATTAACACCCATCGTATTTTTAGATAATGTATGCATGCGTTCTAAAATTTTAAAGGATTATATTAATTTCATTTTAAGTTTTAACTAAACTACAAGTATGGTTATTATTTCTTCAACACTACGATAAGGTAGTCGGTCATATCTAAGAACCTAGAATAAGAAAAAGATATTTATGAATCACGGAGTAACCAAAGAATTTAAAAACTCCTATGGAACTCAAAATAGGCCTCTCAAATAAATTGATTTGTGTTCCTACTTTAATTGAGTTTTCTTTCATTCATTATTTAAACGTATTGTACATTGTAACTGAAACTTGCAATTTGAGGAGAGGAACGAGGAAATTATTGTGTCCTTTCTGTCCAAAGATATATGCATAATTTCTTCCCCATCTCCCTGTCTGCCACATTAGCCAAGAATCTATCACCAATGCACCATGTCAACGCAAAAAACCACAGCTTTTATATATGTTATTGATTGATATGAACGTTAAATCATTGGAGAGTTGAGGTCATAGGAGTGTTGAGATTTAGATTATACCATTGAATTATCAAATTATTCAGAATTCAGTCCATTTGATATTTGTTTTCGAGACAATAAATTCAATTGAACTAAGTTCTGTGTAATTTAATTTAGTGTAGAACACATATACTCAATTTTGACACAAAATAATCTAGTGATTGAACTGCAAACAACAATAATAATCTTCATCATATTGGAATTGGAAATACATCCAAATCTTCGTAATATTCAAAAATGAAAATACAAATACACATTTTAATTTTTGAACATGAAGTTTCAGGCATGTGAAAAAATTAAGCAGCAAAATAGTCCATGATAGTGGGAAAATCCTTTTGAGGATCAATAGAAATTTTCTGGAAGAGTTGAAGGACTTCCATAAAATCAAATTGTTTATAAAGCAATGGATGTTTTTCATCAACCAACTCTTCAGGAGCTTTAATCATATACCCTATTTTTGCTGCTGTAAATGTTCCAATTGAGTATCTTTCTTTATTTCCACTCATTGTTACTCTATGTAATGGAGCATGTACTCTACCATTTGTCCATGCCTGCAACCAAAATTCAATTCTTTTTATCATCATAAATAAAAAAAAGAGTACTATTCGAAGGAAAAAAAATGGCCAAATAAATTAATAAGAACTCACATAAAAAGTTTCCCCCAATAAGATGATGAAATCGGTAGGAGAGGGGTTAACATCGATCCACTCCCCATTTAATTTGGATTGAACTTGTAATCCATGGACGTCATTTTGATATAAAATGGTAATCAAATTTTGATCAACATGTGAGCGTAATGCAACCTCTTCTTCACCATTTTTTGGAATTTCATATTTCATAACCCTAAGATTGGTAGTTGAGAAGTTTAAATGTTCCTCTATGTACTTTTCAAGACCTAAGCACTCTAATATCATCGTCCTCACTAATTTTTCCAATTCCAGTATTTGCAAAGCGTAAGATTGCAAGTTCTTACTGTCCAAACCATAAATTTAAAAAAAAAAAATGTAATGATGGAATTGCAAATAAATGTAACTTTTGAAAAAAAAAAAAAAAAACTCAATACAGTGTAGAACGAACCTGAAACTCGGCTTTCCTTGTGGCCAGATGATATTAGTTAAGGATTCAACTTTTTCGTACATGGTAGGATCAATAAAACCAAGACTTTCATATAGTGGGGTGACAGTTGCTTTACCAATATAGCCTCCCTTAGGCACTTGTGCTGTGTTTTTCATTTTGGTCTCTAAAGGCAAAGAAAAAAGCTCTTCTAAATCACTTAATATGGCTATTGCAAGCTCTAAAGAAACTTTTGTAAACAGAGCTTTGAAACAACCATACTCTTCTACTGCCTTCTTAACTTGGGATTTTGCAAAGTCCCACGCCTCTGGATCATTGCTTTTATTATTGAGATCTAATTTTGAGAAATCTATGGTTGGAAGTTCAACACAGGCTTTAGGGCTCTTTTCTCTCTTCTTGTTTTCCATTTTTCTTTTTGAATTGTGAAGTGAACACTCTAATTTTTTCGTATTTGCGTGTCGTTATTATTATAGAATTAGGATGGTTCTTTCTCCATGAGGAGACAAATGAATTATTATGGGAGTTCTAAATTACATTTGCACCTTCAAGTTTTCGAACTGTAACAAACTCATCCTGCTTTATTTGACTCTAGTTTATTCCAATTTCATTATTTTGTAGTAATTATTTCAACCTAATTTCAAATTTCGGACCTAATTGAAACAAATGAAAAGTATGAAAATTTTCTGAAAATTTCAATGCAGATACTTACATTGGTTTTATTTTTTTAAGCTCATCCGGTCTCTGAGACTTTACCTTGATTAATCTTAACCCGACTCGGATCGCGCACGGGTATTGATGGTTGATACAATGGTTTTTTTTTTTTTTTGGGAATAAGGGTTTATATTTGTTATAAATTTTTTTAATAATTATTATCTTTCAAGTGTAGCATAAGTGACATCATTATGAAAACTTGCAAAAATTATTATAATTTCGTTAATAATGATTTAGTACCTTTTGTAATTTTTTTTAAAGAATATTATGCAATTTATCATATTAAAAACAAAAAATAACAACTCACTTCGTCATATTCAATCAATTATTGTACAATTTGTCTACATATTGAACTTAATTAATAGCTACAACAATGTATCGTTATTACAAAAAAAAAAAAAATATATATATATATATATATATATATTTGTCCATTTATTTGATGATCTATTCTGTCCACAAACTATTTTAATTTAATTTGTCTAAGTTACTCGTTCATCATGGTGATGATCTTAATACAATTATTATGAAAAAAGATTAATATAAATTAAATTATGGTCACCTTCACATCTAGTTTTTAATTATCAAATTAGAAGCATATAAAGATTATAAAAAGAATAGAAGCATTTAAAAATATCAATATATAGTCACCTTCAGATACGTAGTGTATTTGCAAATTAAATTAAAATATCAAGTTAGATGTGATATAGCAATTAATCACGCAACATTTTTTTTTTAATTTTTTATATAAGTGGAGTATTTTATTGATAATTATTTGATGAAACATTGGAAAACTTTATGTGCTCTAAATCTAATTAACTGCGGCAATATGGATTACAGTATGTAATCCACTTTTTACACGAGATTGCATGAGTTGAATATCCCGTGGACAAGGTTAACCTATGTAATCATTTAATAGAATGATTAAAAATGTAATTATCAATGATTAATTGTCTGACATATTCATGTCTATACATTTCCGTTAAAGATTTTACAATAACTTAATTGACAGTGTTTTGAAATGCTTGGCTTGATTGTCTCAACAAAACCAATGATAAATTTCTTAACCATTCTCCTTCCATGGAGGTTGCTGTATGAACATGGTTTCATAGAAACCCAGGTCAATTAAAAACATCATAATGATTTATGGTATAAGTTAGTCAAATTCATTGTGTTGGGATATCAATCCAAGTCCCACATTGGAAAAATAAAGAAGAACCACCTTGAATATAAGTGTCTACCCAACTCCATTAGTATGAGTCCACATTGGAAAAATCTGTGTGGAGTTTTCGTTGGTGTACGCAGTCCCAACAAATCGATTAGTTCCAACTTTTTAACAAGTTAGTCTATCCCGATCCGTTTTCTGGGTTGTATTATTTTTTTTTCCTCGCCATTATTTATGTTTATAACAACCTACTAGCTCATTTATTATCATAATGTGGATCAATTTGAAGACAAATTAGAACAAAACGAACTTGTATAATGATTTTAGTAACAAAACAGTACTTGACCTTCCATGGGGCTAAAAGCCATTGTAAATGTTATCTCACCATTATATGTGTTTATAACCACCCAGCAGTTGATTTCTCATTATCATGGTAAATTAGTTTAAAAAGATAGAACTAAAAATAACACGAACTTATATAATAATTTTAGTACAAAAGGGTGACATTAAGGGATATTTGCTATTTAATATCTTATGTTTAGTCATTATTATTATTTAGTTACTGAATTTTAACAATATTAGTATTACTATTTAATCACACACCTTTGACATATGACATTACCCATCTTTTGCCTCAAAGCTCGTTTAGTTCATTGAGATATCCCTCCCAAGTGCTAATGGAATTTTAGTGCATATAAAAATAAACTTATATAAAGTAATTTAAAAACATTGAAATTTACATAATTTGTGCATAATCGTAAAAAAAAATTTGCACCATTAAAACGTACTGCCTCCGTATTTTATGATTCTTTATATTTTCATTTTTGTGTATATTTTTTTTTTCTTTATATTTCCATTTATGGTAAGTTTTGTAATTGTTTATTATTATTTTTTTATTGGTATTGATGAAAAAATAAGTTTTTATAGGATTAGTAATTGTTTACTATTAATTCTGCTTTCGTATTAGTGAAAAGCTAATTTGTGTTGGTATTGATGAAAAGTAAATGTAAAGAATCATAAACTAAAGAGGTAGTACATTTATTAGCTGATTAATTAATATCACACACATAAGCAAAGAAACACATAATACTTTAACTGAGTTTAATTACTTATCAAACATTTACTCCATAATAAGTAATCAAAGGGATATAGGAAGGGCTTGTTTCAGTTTCATAACGTTCCTTTGCATCTCTTTGGATCAATTTGATAAATTCAAAATGATCAAATGGCTTATAAAGCAAGGGGTGTTCTTCATCCACAAGAACACCTGGAGCTTGAATTGTATATCCTTGTTTAAAAGCTGTGAACAATCCTACCGAATACCTTTCTGTATTTCCTCTCATTCTAACACGATGATATGGTGAATGTGATCTACCATTTGTCCATGCCTGCAAAAATTATACCATAATTTAAAATTTTCTTCTCAAATATCAGAAACCAACCTAACTCAACTTAAAAATCCAAATTAATAAGAAACTATTACCCAGCTTTATATTTGACTGGAGCTTCTTACTTCTATCCGATGTAGGATAATAATATCAAATCAACAAAATCTTTTAAAAACGTTAGAATTATAATTATGACTTACATGAAGAGATTCACCGATCACCACCATGAAATTATCCGGGGACGGTTTCACATGAACCCACTTACCATCTCTTGTTTCTACTTCTAATGCATCAATCTGAGTTTGATATAATATGGTCATAATATCTTGATCCTTGTGAATGTGTAATGCAACTTTTGTTTCACCCTTTTCGGGTACTTCATATTTTTGAACTCTAATAGCATAAAACACTGACTCGCAATGCTCATCAAAGTACATCTCAACTCCCAAACTCTCCATAATCATTCTCACTATTATTTTTTCCATTTCCGACATTAGTTTCGCCAAATCATGTACATTTTTGCTGCAAAAAAATTAAATTGAATTAAATTAAACAACTTATTATCAAAATTTCAATTAAATAAATATATAAGACTTCATTACAAACCTGAAATTGGGCTTTCCATTAGGCAAAAGGGCATTCATCAGTTTCTCAACCTTCTCTAATGTAAAAGGTGTTAGGGTTGAAAATTCTTCTATTAATCACATAATAGAATTACAGGAGGAGTAACTCTCACTCAACTATAAAAAACAACCCTCTCTCACACTCAAGTTTTTCTCTCAAATAAAACTCACTCTATTCTTCTCTCTTCCTCTCACACTCTCTCAATTTTCTGCTGCATATTACAAAGACTGAAGATAACATTTAGTTTTGTGCAGAATATACATTGAAACGGCATCTTTCTTTAGCCTACTTGGAAGACACAATGACGGCCTTGTCAAGACACAATGATAGCCTTGTTGGGTTGACCATTTGACTTCATGATGGATTTGTTGGAAGAATATGGACTTTTACACACCTGTATTCTTGTTTTTGTCTCCATTTCTCGTGTATTATTGAAGTTTCTAATAGAAAAGTTAATTGTAATTTTTGGGTTTTGACTCTTCAAGAACATTGACAATCTGAGTAGAAATAATGTCTGAATCTTGCCAAATTCATGTCAAAGAAGATGATAATGGAGGTACTGTGGAAGCACATGACAGAGCAACTCGCTATGTTAAGAAGGTTTAGCTCCATAAACTGAAAAATCACAGTAACGATAAAGTTTTAAATAAGATTACTCGATAGCAACTAAATATTGTCTTGAAGCACGTTTTGGCAGTAAAACACATTATCCTAGTGGTGAACTTCATCTCAGAGCTTCCATCAGCTGTTTTTGACCAGTTAT